>JAFBJT010105738.1:0-18511 GCA_016785325.1 Chascanopsetta lugubris
CTTCCGGGGGGCCGCATTTGGCCCGCGGGCCGCGAGCTTGAGACCCCTGGTCCACATGTTTAAAAGCCCCGTCTGTCAGGTTTAGCTGGAAGTGCTTATTTTTCTATGAGCCGAAATGGAAGAATAACTAATTACGCTAATGATTTTTAGAGTGTATAATCATCTCACTGTGCAAATTGTTGTTTTCATTAAAGTGAGTAATTTTATATACGTCAAGGGCAGGTTGCACCATCATGTTTTTACTGTAGTCCAGAGGGGACAAACTAAACACTTAATTATTATAACTGACGGCTGCCAAAGGTTCCCCTTCCATCCTCGCAAGAGAAGGGTGAAGTCACATAAGGGTAAAGATATATAATATACATGAGGACGCTGTGGCATCTTGTCCTTTTAAAACTGAGTTTGTGTCACATGCTAAGGACATACAATCAAACTGTCCCTGTCTATGAATGAACTAAACATTGCATTGTATTGAATGGTGCTTTGTGTCTGTGCTCTCTCCTGTCCAGGTAATGGCATCAGCTGCCGGCAGCAGCAACGGCAGCAAGAGCCTCATCTGCATCTGGGATGTCCAGAGTGGAGTCTGTCAAAAAACCATCTCCCACCACAGAGGGACAGTGCAGAGTCTTGCTTTTTCCAGGGACGATCGCTTCTTCCTCTCCATCGGTCAGCGAACTTAGAATTTCAACTTCTCCTCTCACATCCCTTGACCCGGGATAAGGTGAAATCAGTGCTATCACTTCCTTCCTTACTTCCATTCCCTGCAGGAGATTTCTCAGAACCAGAGTTGGCTCTGTGGAGCTGTAACACCTTCATGCTGCTCTCCGGTGTCAATATGTCCGACCCAATCCACGATGCAGCCTTCAGTCCCTCGGCAGCCAGCCAGATGGCCTGTGTGGGCAGCCAAGGCATTTACTTCTGCTATATCCACAGTAATGGCTTTGATGTTGATCTCAAGGTAAATGACCACAGAAAAAGACATACTCAAAAATCCAAGATTTACATATTACTAAATTTTCCATAGTATTTTTTGAACTGCACATATATGACTTGTATTTGTTATTTAAGTTTCGACCTCTCTCTTTCTCTCTCTCACTCTTGTAGATACAGAGGGTTGAAGCGCCAACGGAAGTCGGCGATGTGGAGCTGACAGCTCTGTGCTACTACATGGACTCTTTCCTGTTCACGGCCACTAATCGAGGACACGTCTGCGTCTGGGATGTGAACACCCAGAGTTGCTTCATGACCTGGGAAGCTGATGAGGGAGAGATCGGTACGGATTGATGATAAATGTAGAGCATCTTTTCTCCCTTGCGCTTTTTTTTGTCTTGTGTTCACCAGAGAAAATCCATTGTGTTCTTCTGTTAAATTTCACTTGAGCCGTTTGTACTGAAGTGTGAAACTGCCTTGACTTGAATCATTTCATTGTCCAGGCGTGCTGTTGTGTCGAGGGAACCGACTGTTGACGGGCAGTAACACCCGCTGGTTGCGACTGTGGGAGGTTGAAGCTGTACAGAGCCGACTGCCTCAGGAGAAAGTCTGTGATGGGGAGAAGAGGTGTGTGTCTAATTTTCTTGTGTTCACGTTTACTTTCAAAGTTTTAATGATCTATTGATCTGTACATAATCGGTATACTTTGAGCCAAGAAGAGCACTTATATCATGGAAGCATCGACGTTGCTGAATCATGTTATAACTGCGTTGTTTCCATAGTGACGTCTTGTCATAGTCACAGCAGGCTATTTCAATCATCAGTTACTTGTTTGAGGAGGCACTCATCACCTTGCATTAGTCTCAATTCAGAGAGCAAGAAGACAATACACTGTAAAAAGTAAAGACACTAGATAAATCAATGATTCCCCCTTTTCTTTGGAACTTTTGAGCAAATATTCCTGTGGCCTATTTTTGAACATGATACTCAGATCTGCTTGAATTGCTCTTAGTTAATTATATGCATGATATTCTGAGATGTTGAGAGATGTGGGCGCAGAAGAATTTGTGGAGAAGAAAAATGTGTGGAGAAGAAAAATGTGTGGGGGGGAAAATGTTGATGTATACAAGTGTCAGCCAACATCTCTTTCAGAGGCGAATGTTTTTTGTTTATTGGAGTATAAAGGAGCAGTACGTTTTCCTGTAACTAATCAGGATTGAAATTGAAATTGAAATTGAAATTGAAATTGTTGTGTGTCCTTTGATTTCACTGGCTGTAGAGTTTTGGGTCACCTGTACCTGTCTTTCAGTGAGACCACTGTGGGCTTGGAGCAGGAGATAATGCTGGATGGAACGACAGTCAGTGCAGCATTTGATAATACAATGGACATGGGGATCATTGGAACCACCGCCGGAACCCTCTGGTACATCAACTGGTCCGATAACAGCAGCATCCGGCTGGTCAGCGGACATAAGACCAAGGTAACAAGGTTCAGACAAATTTCCAATTGTCAGTCACATGACAGCTACTCGGTGCATTGAAGCACACGGACATCATAAAGATGATCTGCTGTGTTTTGAACTGATCATCCTGAAGGGAAAGATGTGTGGTTTAATGTGTGGTCTCTCTGTGTACCTCATCTCCGTCAGAAAACCTGGAGGGATTGTCAACAAGGTCATGGTCAATGTTTTTAAACAACAAGACATTTTTTTGGCCAGAGCTGAATAATTCATACCCAAAATTTAACTCAACTTTGATATTTTATTTTCACCTATAGAAGGGTACTTCTGTTTTCCGATGGTATTAAAGTCAAATGATGATTTCCAGCATGGTAAACATTTCTTTGATTACATCCCGCTCTATTTATTTGCTCCCGTGCAGGTGAATGATGTGGTGTTCAGCTCTGACGAGAAACACTTTGCCACCTCCAGCGAGGACGGCAGCCTAAGGGTGTGGTCGAGGCCTAGCAACGAACTGGTGGTGCAGTTCCAGGTGCTCAACCAGGTACGGGCGACTTGCAGGAAATGTCTGACGTAGTAATAAAACTTCATGTCTACCATGTTTCATATTTTGCTCGCAAACGGGAAATCATACCCACTTTGAACAGTAACCATATTCACGACTACACGTTTGCCTCTCTGCGTTTGTCAGGCCTGCAGCTGTGTGTGCTGGAGCCCCTCTCCCACTGAGAACAGCGCATGTTTGGCAGCAGGATACAGTGATGGGACCCTGAGGATCTTTTGCCTTTACACCTCAGAGATGGAGATGAAGCTACAGCCGCATCAGCTGGCCATCACTGCCATCCAGTATTCAGCTGGTGGTGAGAGAGCTGAGCTAAAAGCTCTTTTTCACAGGCTTAAAGGTGTAGTGTGTAGGATTTGGTGACATCCAGAGGTGGAGGTCTAGAAGTTGTGTATTGTATCTGTCACCTCACCTCCATCCTTCTGAGCATGCAGGAGAACCTTCAGTGGTCATTAGATCTCAAATTATGTTTAATCCATCCACTTTTGTTACTGTAAAAACATGGCAGCCTCCATAGAAAGGATCCCCTCCTCATGTAAATATACATTAATGGGTTCATTTAAGGATAATGGGAAAAAAATAAAACATTTAGTTGATTATAAACTGCTGAAAAGGTTGGCATGTAATTGTTTTGTAATATTTTTAGAAGTGACAATGACAAAAATCTTACACACTGCACCTTTTATATCACATTGCATAAGCTACAGCCAATCAGAGCTCAGAACAGGGTGATGGTGGTGTAAGGACATACTATAGCAGTGAGATGTCCCTTGACCTCTGCACTTTGCTTTTATCTGAATTACATAGATTGAGTATGGGCAATGCAAAATGAACACATCATCAAAGTAATAATATTAAACATGTTAGTACATATTACATGTTCTGTTTTTTGGCTGCGACAGGTCATGTGATCATTTCGGGGGCCAAGAATGGTCTGGTGGCTGTGAGCAGCCTGATGAATGGAGCAACTATCCGAGTCATCAGGGACCACAGAGGTGCTCCGATTACCAACATCCAGTGTGTAAACAAAGAGGTGAGATCAAGGAGTGGAGCTCAACCACCGCTTAACATTGAGGCATCATTCAGACAGTTAGAGAGGTGTTCTCGACTTAGATTTACCATTCTGTGTGCCTGCAGGTTGTTATTGAATATATTGCCTTTGTTAGACCTCAGAATTCTTCCATATACCTAATTCTGCAAAAGTAAACTACTCAACGATGAGGTTATCCTCTGAGTAATATTGATTTATTAATTACAGAGATCGGAAACATGTATTTGTGTGAAAAATTTCATTGATAAATTGGAAGACGCAACATTAAGTGTTTTCTGTGTATTAAGAGTAAATGGAAGAAACACTATAAACAATAGTAAATCAATTGCAGCAAATGCATTTATTTCTTTTCAAAAGTCAATTAATTTTATTGAATCTTTTTATATCCACCTCCATTATTATACACTCGCCCTGCATTGTAATAGTCGTCTTTGAAACTGCAGCTGCACAGTGTGAGATTATGGACTCTGTGATTCTGTCTCTAAATCAAATTCTCCTCCCGGCTCTCACTGATGTTTTATTGAATATTTTTCATTAGTGGTTCACTGAGGACATTTAAATCTCCTTGTTTCTAGTGTATGTGCTTTGGACTGGAAGGAAACGAAATGTGGTTAGCAGCAAGTGATGACAGACGGGTCAGTGTGTGGGCTGCTGATTGGTCCATGGACAAGTGTGATCTGCTGGACTGGCTGACTTTTCCTGCTCCGACCTTTTCGGAGGTATTGTGTATTTTCAGTAACGGTGTGTGGTATTGAATAGAAATATCATGATTATAGTTCGGACACTTAATATGGTCATTAAGAGTTTCTCTATTTAGTCAAACAGACCTGACGTTTATTCTCTGAATGAATGTTTTCATCATCAGCTTTAGAATTGTAACCATTAGATGGACATAAAGTATGAGAATGGCCAACATTGTGATGTTTCATGCTCCGTGAAAGCCCAAAAATTGAAAGCAGCACTGGTACTCAACAGATATATAAATTATTCACAATGACCACTTGTATCTGTAGTTGCGTTGTCCAATATATTTTTGCCCTTTGCCCTTGATTCATGAGGTCACTGGTTAGCCTGACTCTTGCCTCCCACAGTCTTTATAAGAAGGATTTTCTAAAACAGGGATAATGAATGAGGAATTTATTTTCAAACCATTTCAAATGTGGGTGCTCAGTTTTTTTTTCTTCATTATATGTGTTTGGGAAAAGTTTATGAAGAATGAATCTTGAGTTTATTTTCAGCACTGTCTTTTTCTTCTGTGTCAGTGTGCATATTTATCTTTGTTTTCTACATTTCCCAGCATATTTTTAAACCTTGTTTTAGATCACCCATACAAAACAGTCCACTCAGTACGTATTAAAGCCTCTGTTACGTTATATATCTGTAACCTGTAAACGGTGTGTCCTAGGATGACAATCCACCTCCCAGCCTGGCTGCATTCTGCCCAGCAAACTCTGACCAGATCGTCTACACGGGCTACGGAGTGGAGAAAGAGTTGTCCTTCTACAGCCTGTCTAAAAAACAGGTACTGCAGCTTTCCCCTGCGTTACTGCTCCATCACTGTGGTGTGAATTTTATTTAATATTATATTTTTCTCCCTTTTTTTTATTTTACTACAGATAATAAAAAAGATTGATCTCCCACACTGGGCTACATGTTTTTCTCTCTCCCCGAAGACTCCGCTCATAGCGGTGGGCTCAAAGGGTAAAGTCGTATTTCAAATAAAAATGCAGGATATTTTTGGAGCAGACATTTCATACATTTCTCACTCTTTGTCCTCTCTCATATTAGAGCGGGTGTTGAAATTGATCAACTTGAGCAATGGCATGTTTCAGGACTACCTGCAGCACAGTGACTCACTGCAGACGTGTCACTTCTCTCCCACCGGGACGCTGCTCTTCACTGTGGCCTATAATGAGATCCTACTCTGGGACGTGCAGGGCTTCTGAGCTCCTCGGATCTATTTTTACATGATATAATTCTATTGTTCTAAAATTGTATTTTTTTAAATTTTTTTTATCAAACATGTTAGGGAAATGGGTGCGGAGAAAATATGTGCAATTGTTTTTTTTATTTCATTATCTTAAGCACATGTTTTATCGGTATGTTTTTTTTAATACAGCTATTTATCATCGAAGGAATTGTATTTTATATATTTGACTATTTATGTTTTATGCTTCTGGTTAGATGTATGAATTGTGATGAAACGTACAGTAGCAGTTTTATTGATGGAAATAGATTTGTCATTTTTGGAATGGGACTGCTCTGAGATGTGATATGATTAAAAAGCATCATGATGATTACGCAGTGTGATGTGAGATGAATTCAATGACACACACACAAAACACAAAAAACATGTCCAGCTGCTCTTTCAATCTTTCTCCTCCCACAAGTTCTAACTACTTCCATTTTGTTTAAAGATACTAATTAAACTCACTTCCACATTTGAGCGGCAGTTTCTGTTATTTAGAAATGTGGCATTCACAACATAGATGCCCTCTCATCTTGTCTGCTGAGCCAAGTGAACATTTACACTAGAGCTTCAAATCCAAGTGTTAAATATGTTTTATTTTTTTCTAGTTTGGTATGACTTTTATTACCTCCATGAAATTCCTCTCCCTCCCCTTGTCCTCTGGTATTCTTGATTGTTTTTCCTACATTTTATTTGGAAATGTTACACATTTTTCTTTGGTGTTAATAGATTGACTTTAAGGGAGAAAGAAAATTCAGCACATTTAGGGGGTGATATTTGCACAGGTCTATGTGCAATATATTGCAGCTTAATTGCATTTATGGGAACTATTACATCATGGCAGAGGGATGCGCTCTATTTCGGCTCAGTCTTGTTTTGATATAAAATAGTCTGCATACTTCCAAAGTAACATGAATTGCATGGGAAAAGTCCATACAAAACAATTTCAAATTATTTCATATGAATCATAACTGTGTTCCTGTCCTGGTTTTGCAGATATCTATTCTATTCTATTCTATTCTATTGTAACACATTCCATATTACCCCGCTCTCCAGTTCCATTATTCAGCACTGAGTCGGTTTGTCCAGCAGGGGGCGCCTCTTCAAAGCCTCCATCCACTATGAACCGGAACGACATGGGTTCACCTTGGCTGTGTGTCGCCGTGCAGGCAGAGGCATAGACACACTCTGAGTGTTCTGTAGGAAAATTGACTCTCCAATGAGACATAAACGTGTTTGTAGCTCGAAGCTCGTCTGAGTGTGACTCTCACGCACAGGAAACATGAAGCAGGACGTCAGGATTCTGTTATTGGGGGAACGTAAGTCATTTCCGCCATTAGCTCAGCACAAGCTAACAGACTAGCAAACATTAGCTGCTGCGGCTAACCGACTGACTTGGGGCTGAATGGACCAGAGTTGCTCTGGGTGGCACAGCGACAACGCCTATAAAATAACGACACATAAGTAGCTTTATATGAATGTTTGCTTTTGCGTTATCTGTCTAAAACATATTTTCAACAAAGTGGAGCGTTTTAAAACAGTTCCAGCTTATGCTAACATAACTTAACTTTGAGAAACTAATCCTGAAGTTGTGGGCGTAACTAACGTTTGTGAATCACATTATTTTCTAATGTATACATGTGAACTGTTGAAACGAAGAAAACGCAACACTTAACAATATTTGAGTCTGTTTAGTGACATTAAATGGTCATTTGGAATATTTCATTTAGTTGAAGCCACGTTTTAATTTGTATGATGCAATACAATCTGTAATTGTGTTTCCACTTGATTAGAATTAAAGGAGCACTTGGGAGAAATCATTATTCATTTCTGTTCGAAGAATGGAACATACATTAATTACATTGACTATTCAGTTAAATAATCACTTTAATTCATGATATTTTCTATGTTTTTAAGGCATATTCATCCGCAACATGTAACTCCAACTCTAGGTGTCACCAAATTCAACGCGCTGCCTTGTATTTACCCTCATACACAATTTAACACACAAGTCACATTGAAGTGAGTTATGTATCTCATCCATATCTTACCTGTTTACAGCCAAGGTTGGGAAGACGTCCCTCATCATGTCTTTGGTGGGGGAGGAGTTTCCAGAAGAGGTCAGTGTTTGTTCTGCGATGCTTCCCAATCATTTGAAAGCTTTAAAAATCTGTCGTTAACATAAAAATAATTTCTTTTAACCAGACCTCATTGTAAGGTTTGCCACAAACTGTCATTTCAAATGTGCAGCTTAACGGAACTGTTTTGACCCTGTGATGGTTCCAGATGGTTCCCTCAGTGAATTCACATGTTCTGGGGGAATTCGATAGTTTATGAGAAACAAATGTGCTTCTTAATATCACATTTGTGATCCAAACTCTTTGGCAGGTTCCGTCCAGAGCTGAAGAAATCACCATCCCTGCTGACGTGACTCCAGAGAAGGTACCTACACATATAGTGGACTACTCAGGTAACAACACCTTAAAGCTAATACACAGCTGTCGTTATTGATCGGTCACAGTACTCGCTGCACATGTGCCTTTGGATAACATGTGTTTGTCCTTAACTTGCGCAGAAAAAGAGCTGAGTGACGACGTCCTGAAAGATGAGATCATCAAGGTGAGCTCACCTCACTGTGCTGACACGGTGCTGAACTTATATATCATCATTAAATCAAGTAACCCTGGGTAAACAAACGCAGAGGCTAAAGCTCCGGGGCCTCCCTGAGATTTTCAATTCGAGTGTATGAAGGTTTGAGCTGTATGAATAAACAACAACAACAACAAGTTGTCCACACATTTCACTAAACCAAACCAAGCATTCAACTCAAGTACAGCACATGAATTAATGCTGTTGTGGCTCTGACCCACCTGTTCATTCTCTGCTCTCATCATGACAGGCTAACGTGGTGTGTGTGGTGTATGATGTCACCAATGAGGACACAATAGACATGGTGAGAGTCTGCTTGGTTTTACATCATGCGTTTAAATTCAAAATGCATTTTAACACTGCCTCTTAACTTTCAGATCAAAACTAAATGGATCCCTTTGGTGAATGGAGGCGCAGAAAAAGGCAACAAGTATGTATGAGCTGTTAATGTGTGTGTGTGCGCGTGTGTGTGTTACTTAGGTTTGTTCTCATTGTTTGCTTGTAGCGTTGGCAAACTTGGTGGTTGAGGAATTCCAGCCTGATGTAGTGCAGGCCACACTAAAAACACGATTTTAACCATATTTGAGCTTGGTTCTAAATGTATCGTGCATTGTGATACAGTTGGTGTCTTTGTCAAATGATAATAGGGAATGAACCTGTCTCTACCTGTCTAGAATTCCCATCATCCTTGTGGGAAACAAGTCTGATCTTCGCAGCGGCAGCTCGATGGAAACAATCCTTCCCATCATGAACCAGTTTTCTGAGATTGAGACGTGTGTGGAGGTGAGAGTGAAGTCTGGAGGTTTCCTTCCCCCTTATCTCTGCAGTATATGCACCTGCTGACTTGGCTTTTCCCAGCAACACGCACGCTTGCCAGGTTTCATGCAAATATTTACACATGATAACTCTGTCTGAAAGTTCCCCCTCTGCTGTTTTTCCATTTCAAGTGTTCTGCAAAGAACCTGAAGAACATCTCAGAACTGTTCTACTATGCACAGAAGGCAGTTCTTCATCCCACTGCTCCTCTTTACGACCCCGAAGACAAACAGGTCAGCCACTCTGTGTGATTCCAGCTGCTGAATCAGCTTGTGCCAGTATTCCAGTCTACTTATTTACATCTGTGCTTTAATATGGCTGCATGATTAATTTGCAGTTCCCTTTCCTCCAATATTTACCCTCTAGCTAAAACCTCTATGCGTTCGAGCCCTCAGCAGAATATTCTACATTTCAGACCAGGACAATGATCGTATCCTCAGTGATACTGAACTCAACAGATTCCAGGTAACCCTCAAATCCATTGGCCCTTTTTGCAGCCATGAATTGAAAAGAAAATTCTGTTTATTACGCCATTGAACGATCAACTCTTCTGTAGAAATCTTGTTTCGGGAATCCTCTGGCGCCTCAAGCCTTGGATGACGTGAAGACCGTAGTTTGGAAGAACACCAGTGATGGAGTGCAGGACAGCGGTCTGACGCTTAATGGTAAACACGAGTCACAAATGAGAACCTACAGTTGATGTAAATATGTTGTTGTTGCTGGGCTATGCTCAACTGTCACGACCCCATATGGTCCCTGCTCTCTTCCAGGTTTCCTGTTTCTTAATACATTATTTATTCAGAGAGGCCGACATGAAACCACGTGGACCATCCTCAGAAAGTTTGGATATGATGACAACCTTGAGCTGACGGATGATTACCTTTATCCCGAGTAAGTCACGCTGGGACCTTGCTATCATTGTAGGCGTTAAGATATTGTAATTGTCATAAGCATACTCTCACTGGCCACTTTTTAGGGACACCTTGCTACTACATAGTTCCTTTTCCCTTCAGAACTGCCTCAAATGCCAAGGCTTGAAACATTTCACCAATACTTTAGCATATTGAGCCAATAGTGTCATCTGCACATTTATTTGCTGTACATCCATAATCCACGAGCCCTCCTGAAACCAACCAACACATTCAAAGTTACGTAAATTTTCTGATGCTTGGTTTGATTTTAGCAGATCACCTTGACCATGTCTTTATGATCTAACGAGCACTGACTTCCTGCTGTGTTACGAGCAGATTAGAATGAATGTTGGTAAGCAGTTAAGCATGTTTACCTTTTAAAAAGTTAGTTTATATTTCAGTAATAGTCATATTCCATCGCTCTTCAATCCACAGCTGCACACAGACATCACCCTTGCTGTTTGTCTCGAGCTTTCACCTTTGTCATGTTTATTGTCTTAATGTCCACCCACTGAAATATGCAATTGTCATATCGCGCTGTCAGACTGCGTGTTCCTGTCGGCTGCACCACAGAACTCAATCAGTTAGGCTTCCAGTTCCTTCAGCAGCTGTTCGACAAGTACGATGAAGTGAGTAACGATCCTCGCTGCCTCAGGTCATATATATTTCTGTCAGAGTTAAAACAGATGAATGTTGCAGAGACGCAAATGTGTTGCTCAGTAAAAGAGGAGGTGCTTGTTTTGTTTTCCGCCTTCATAGGACAAAGACTCTGCCTTGTCACCGTCAGAGCTGAAGAACATGTTCTGCGTGTGTCCCTACACGCCGTGGGGGCCCGAGGTCTACATGACCGTTAAAACCACGGACGAGGGCTACATCTCGAACCACGGCTACCTCTGTCAGTGGACGTGAGTAACGCCGCCACTGGTGATTTCACGATGATGGTTAGCATGCACTTAGTACCTTCGTACCCTTATAAGAAATTTATACTGTGCCCTGCTCAAAACCCGCACCTTTGCTCTCCCCCCCTCCCACACGCAGGCTTTCTGCATACCTTGACATCCACCGTTGCCTGGAACACCTAGGATACCTAGGTTACCCTATTCTCACTGAACAGGAGACACAGACCTCAGCCATCACAGGTTCGTGTGCACAGCAAGGTTTCTTTTGTAAATGATCACCTTGGGATATACATATATACATATCATGTCATAGTTAAGATCCAAAGGAGGATTATTCATCTTAACCCAGTTTACTGCGGCCTAATAGATCCACATCCATGTGCATTCGTCCATGAGATGTTATTCATTTAGTTGAACATGACATGCATTCACGTGTGGTTTTAAACCTGCTCATACATTATAGAGACGCTGAATAGAAAAATAAATAATGATGAAATGAATGATTCATGTACAAGCTGATCAGAGCAGGAGCATGTGTGCACATGTCAGTAGTGTCCGTGCAGACATGTGAAGTAGTCTGAGGGCGGCTTTCCAAGAACGCTTTGATGAGATTAGAGGTTGTGATGTAATGTGCGTTAATGCTGCTAATCACATGCATCGCTCCATCTCAGACGTCAGAACCTTTACGTGACAAAAACTTGTATCCGACCTTTATGATGGGATTCAGGAGTTCATACTCCTAAGTACGTTTGTGTAAGTGTTTAATTTTCCCATGTCTATAAATGTTTCATGTCTGTAGAGGAAATGTAGTCACTCTGTATCAAGGTAGATCCACCGCTTTTGGTGTAGGAGTTACTTCCTCTGGTCCGACTTTTTTTGAAAACAATTTTGGCCTTCCATCTCAGGGGCTGTAGGAATTGCTTTGAAATGATAGTTCTGAAAACATCACACTTCTATAATCCACCCAGGCAGCCAGCCACCCATCCTCTCATCACAGCCTTGTGTTTCTGAGCTGTGGAATGATATTGTGCGTCCCTACTTGTTTATATGTTCAGTGACACGGGAGAGAGAGGCAGACCTGGAGAAGTGCCAGACACAGCGGTCAGTGTTCCTCTGCAAGGTGATCGGACCGCGGGGGACAGGCAAGACCGCCTTTCTCCAGACTTTCGTGGGTCGCCACGTTGCGGTACGCCATCATCTGCTCGTCTGAAGCTGAAAATCCCAAATGCTTGATGTTTTTATTTATCATCTCCAAATATTCAGCGTCTTGAAAGCAGATGCAGATTTGTGACTGGCTTGTTTTTCTCTGGCTTTTCCGCAGAAAACCGGAAATTCCAGTAGTGCCTTTTCGCCCTACACCATAAACACAGTCCATGTCAGCAAGCAGGAGAAATACCTCATAGTAAGTAGCTCCTCCAAAACATTCACCTGTGAACACTGACCTTCACTAAACCCTCAACCTTCACAACTATACTCTCACCTCCGCTAAGCTGAAAGAGGTGGATGTGGAGGCAGAGTTCCTGAAAGCCTCAGACGCCTCCTGCGACGTGGCTTGTCTCATGTATGACACCAGTGACCCCCATTCCTTCGACTTTTGTGCCAGCATATACAAGGTCAGTCACAACAAAGGTTAAAGGGCCATTTCAAGGATAATGACAGTACGTACACTCAGCTTCAACTGGTGTCTAGTTAAGTTAAGTAGCATATTACTCAACTTCGATTTCTTTAATGTTCCCTAAACTAAAACTTGTGACTTGTGGTTGAAAGCCCATAAAGACTTCATAATGGAAAAGAGAGAGAGAGACAGAATTCTGTGTCTTGACAGCAAAGATCTTCCAAAAATAGAACTAGCCAGCTTTTTCATGTGCCAATTTTCATCCGACAAAGAATTGAGGAGATTAAAGCACTTAGCCCAAACGAATTGCACCAGTCGTGTTTTTGATTTGTCTCTTTGTGTCCTTTTGCTTTCAGCAACACTACATGGAGAGCAACATCCCATGTGTGGTGGTTGCTTCCAAAGTGGACCTTCCTGAGGTGAAGCAGCTGCACGGGATGACTCCAGCAGAGTTCTGTTATAAACATCGACTTCCTCCACCACTGCCCTTCTCCGGCAGGTTCCTCGACTCCAGCAGCAAGAACATCTACACCAGGCTGGCCTGGGCAGCCATGTACCCGTACGTTTGAGTCCAACATGCATCAGTATCACGTTTGTGTCTGTATGCTTCATGTGTAACTCTGATTGTCTCTTGCTCCCAACTCCAGAGACCAGAACGGCTCCGACATGAGCTGCACATCCTTCTGGCTGAGAGTGGCACTGGGTTCTGCTGTGGTTGCAGTTCTGGGCTTTGCAATCTACAGAGCTGTTGTGAGACTGAAATGACCACCACCCCGCTGAGCTTTTATTTTTATTTTTATTTTAGTTCCAAAACGATGCTCCCTTTATCCATCAAGACCAGACCTCAGAGGCCAGAGTCAGAGCCGTTGCAGACTGATCCATTGACGTATCACCACAAGGTTTTCCAGAAAACGCGGTTGCATCTCTGCTCGTCTTTTAATCTGGCTTTTCCGTCAACATATCATATTTAGTGACCGTATCGTTCTCCTCAATGCTGTTCCCAGCTTTTTTTCTGCCTTATTTTGTCTACGCAGGCCAAGTAGGAGTTTGCCTGTCTGCGTTACAGAGAACAGTCACTGCTCGTATCCTGAAAGGTGTTTTATCAGAACAGGAAATGCACAAAGACTGGAAAGTCCAGTTCGTCTCTATCGCCACAGTTACCCGTAAGAGTTAGCATTGAGATTGGAGTATTTTTTAAATACATGCAGTGTTTCCTGACTGTGCCACACAGATGCCAAATTGTTAAGACTGAAGAACCAAAGGGCAGCACGTGAAGCGTTTAAACACAGATGAATCTGTCCATCACTGAACCACAGATATTTAAGTCTGATTTGCCAAATACTGAGCATTGAGTACGCGTAGCATGTTAATCGCCTCTTGGGCACACTAGTTTGCCTGTGAATGAAACGGCGCGAAATGTTACTAACAATATAAGGCCTCCTCTGATTTGCTTCAGCATGGAGACGTCTCTCTTTGTGCATGAAGAAAAGTTGCCTTTTGCGAACAAAAAGCAAGAAATCCTCAAATCACAAAATTCTTTAAAGAACAGAGGAATCTGATCTCACTCCATCAGCCCATGCTGAAATCGGACGAGTTTCAAACTACTGATTTATTTCTGATTTGTAATCTCTTCTATTCTCCATTTGCTTTTTCCTGACACTGCACACCAATGACATGATCCGCCATCCTTGTGTTGTTGTTCTCTTGTGTTTTGTTGACGACATGCCGTCTCCGCGGGACGCCTGTCTGCAGCTTTCAAAACACGAGTGTTCCCTCTGCAAGATTTAGATGCTCAATAAAGAGACCAGAGCGGGCAGGAGCCTCTGCCCTAAAGATGAACCGTGTGAGGATGGAAGACTTGTGATTTCTGCGGTGCATGTGAATATGTTGGACCGTTAACCGATTTTAATTAGCTAGAATATTGTTGAACTGCAGGATCACAGTGGTGACTTCATGTTTTCACTGTTTGTTTGTTGGCAGTGCGGCTCCGAATTTACTGAGCAGATTTGATTGAGACTTGAAGGAAAGAGGGATGAATAGTCCAGAAAGTGGCAGTTTGTAAGTTGTAGTGACAAGAAGAGGTGATGTTCTACATTACAGCATAGTATCTCTTACCTCACACATATCCTCAGCTATGTTTGAAACTCACAAGTTGCTTAGTTTGTCTATTCTGGGCTACTACTGGACCTGCTCACAATGTAAAAATATGTCTGATTATAAAGTATAGAAAATAATAGTTTGTACAGATATTAACATTAGTATGATTTATCCATGTTTCATTTCTATAAAATCAAATTCACTTTTTTGTTGAGTTGGATTCATCCACATTTTTCTGAATTCATCAAGAAAGCAATAATGCATCTTAAAGCATAGACGGAGTTCCTGCCAGACGCCTCTAGGTGGCAGCGTTGGACTTGAAGTGAGAGGCGGGACAGTCAGATGAGTGTGTCTGAAGCCAGAGAGGAGGAGGAGGAGGAGAATCATCACTCGGGAATAAGGATGCTGGGAGTTTGAGTGTATGTGCATGTGTTTGTATTTGTTACGCTGACGCAAGGTCAACTCAAGCGTAGTTTATACGTATAGTGTGATAATTTATACTGGGGACTATCAATTTCTAAGCTCTGTATTTACCACCGTTATATTCCCTCAATATCATTTAGACAGAAACCTCTAAGAGTCAGACAAATAACATTAGTGGTCAACAATGTTAATTCATTCAATTCACATAATTTAAACAAAAAATCCAGAAACTGACACACTAAAATGTTATTTGCCTGTTTCATCAGGAAGTCGTTTGGAGTAAACTTCATGTTATTGTTTTAACTTGGCGGTGTTACAGGTGTCTTCTCCAGCTACTACTCCATCTACACACTTTCCAGTCCAAGATATGACCACATTTTTATTTGTTAATTTGATTCATGTATTTATGAATTCTTAGAATGTTATGTTCCCTCATTTCCTGTGCCCTGGCAAACAACAACAATCCACTCATGTTCATATCTAACATGAATATGTGGAAATTGCTTGACTGTGTCACTAGTATGAGGCAAGTCATTGATGACCACCATTCAATTGTTTATTTATATGCCCCTGATCCTTAAATGACATATTTTATCTAAATCCCATTCACAGTCTTGGAAAATGTCCAACCTAAACTCACCTTAACCTATTTCACTGTGAAAACCCATTATTCATCACGTGACTTTTGTATCTCCCATGTTTATTATCACATCCTCCTCCTTTGTCTCGCACTAGTTTGTTAGTCTGCGGCTGAACAAGATCACTGCGCATTTTCTGGAATATCTTTGCGAACAACTATGATTTCATACGAGTTTATGTGTCAATAGTGTGTTTGTTAAAAACGCACACACACACACACTGAAAGCAGATTGGCATATAGACCTCTTACTCTTTAATGTTTTATACTCCGTAGAATCACTCCCATGCGTCCCTGAGCCTCTTCAGGCGACTTTTACGCACGCGTAAAATGCGCGCAATAAGTTTGACACAAGCATTTTGTGGTAGAAGATGACAAGTGTTTTATTGGGTCTCGGTACAAAGAGTCATTTAAGGTGACCGGACACAGCAGGGGAGGGGGGGTGATGTTATGTCATGAGGAAATCTATAGAATGGAGTTTGAATGACACCTATGGAGCCTTTAGGAACAATCTCGCTGACCTCCACTGGTTGTGTGTGTGTGTGTGTGTGTGTGTACATTGTCATGGCACAACAATGTACACTATTCAAACGTGTGTATTCTCAGTACGACCCCGTGCACTAACGACTACCTCTGACCGTATCTACACCTCTGTTTTAGACCCCACGTCAGTCTCAGTCACATGTCATAATAACCGTTATTATCTATAATAATATAAACGCCAAATAAAAATGGTCACAGGTGTTTCTACAGCATCTTTGCGCTATAAGTGCAATGGAGAGAAAGCTACAGGTTAAAACAGTATAAGTTTGCAATGGGACCTTACAAAAATAACATGTACGAAAACATTTCCTTCAATATTTACAGCGACTCCCAAAAGTCTCAAATGTCCGTTCACTTCCTCCCCGACTTCGCCGCCCGTTTCGCCGGCTTCGTCTTGGGCTTGGCCGCCTTTTTGGCCGGCTTGGCTTTGGCCTTCGCCTTGGCGACCTTCTTGGCCGGTGCCTTCTTTGCTTTAACCGGCGTAGGCTTCTTCGCCACCTTCTTCACCACCTTCTTGGGCGCCGCCTTCTTCTTCTTCTCCGGCGTCTTGGTCACCTTCTTGGGCTTGGCCACCTTCTTAGCCGGCTTGGCCGCCTTGGCGGCTTTCTTGGGCTTGGGGGGCGCGGCGGCGGCGGCTTTGTTGGTCTTCTTCTTCTTGCCCGAGTCCTCGGGCTTGGCGAGCCGGAAGGAGCCGGACACACCGGAGCCTTTGGTATGGCGGAGGACCCCGGCGGCCTCCAGCCGCTTCAGGGCCAACTTGATCTGGACATCGGCGTTCTCCCCCACCTTGTAGTTCTTCCGCACGTACTTCTGTATGAACTGGCGGGACGCGCCGCTCCGACCGGCGTCCTGCTGGATGGCCGCCTTGATCATCTCCGAGTATTTGGGGTGAGAGGAGGGCTTCTTGGGCTTCGCTGCCTTTTTGGCTTTAGCTGGAGCCGCTGATGTTTCAGCCATGGTCACTTTTAGTTTTCAGCAAGTTCACAAAAACACAGAAGAACAAGAAGAAGAACTCCTGCTGTCGTGATGTCAGGAGGGGGGAGATGAAAAAAAATCAGCCACTAAAAAACTATCTCCGTCGTTTTGTTTAATACGATAATAAAATAATATATTCAATTTAAATCATCAACGCGAAGTAACGTGTCGGTGCCGTGGATCATTTAAGTGTCTTATTCCACAGGCGCTCCAGTTAGCATATGAAGCCTATCTGCGGACGTGATTGAGAACAGCAACTGCCAGCAGCTGATCTAGCGGACTCCATGGAACTGGCGCCGTCCTGTTTGTGTTTCTTCGCCGTGCAATTCTCGTCAAATGCGAAGCCCACGGAGCCGCTCCGACCCACGGAGCACCACGGCCCGGTAGCGGGGACATTGGGCTTCACGTGGACACGCCGCTCGCCGTCCTCCGTCGCCGGCGAGCAACTTTTATTCCACGAAAACCGGCCGGAAGGAGCGCGTGTCGCCAACAATTTTGCACAATTCGCGTTAAATTGACCCAAACGGACGGCACGTGCCGGACCGCCACCCCACGCGCGTGCATCCCCAATCTATGCTCTTGCGGTTGCACGCGGTTGGGACCTGCCACGGCTCCGTTTTTGTTTTTAATACATCGATACATTTTCCCAACTAACACAGTCCGGCCATTGACTTTGAGTGACGTGGTCGAGATTATTTGCCGTTAAACCTACTATAAATGAAATGTCACCGCATCTAAGTCGCAGGTGACACCCGGGATCATAGCGTGGGTGCATGTGCGTGACGGTGCGTGGGCTCGGTGTGCGGGTTTTGTCGTTTGGGGGGCCAAAAGCACTTATAAGTGTCACTATGGCAGACGCCGCTCGCAGCTCCATTGTCAGGAAAGTTGCCAACACCTTCCAAAGATCGGGGGATCGTGGGACTGGATCGCGACGTGGATCCCAGGTGCGGGTGCTGGATCGGGGTGCGTGGGGG
>JAFBJT010105738.1:18521-59588 GCA_016785325.1 Chascanopsetta lugubris
GGGGGGGGGGGGGGGGGGGGGGGGGGGGGGGGGGGGGGGGGGGGGGGGGGGGGGGGGGGGGGGGGGGGGGGGGGAGTGAGCTGCACCCGAACGCGCTCCTTCTCATGTAGGGCGCAGTGATGGCTTTTTCTTTTGTTCACCAAGTGGCGCATCCGAGCCACGGCACATCTGACACACCACTCTCTCCCCTGCTCTGCACACGCGTGGGTCCGCGCTGTCGTCCCACAGCTGCAGGACCCACTCCCCCAGATGAACTTCACCGTTACCACCCCCCTCTCTCTGCTGCCTATATATCTTATTTTAACAGCAGGTCTACTTGTCCCTCCTCTTGCACAACGCCATTTTGATTCCTATATTGCTGTGAAAGTCGCATCCACTGGAGTGGGGTGTTCTTCGCATACCCACGCATTGTTGCGTGTGTAAATTAATTATAGGGTAGATGATCAGTTTATGCATATTTCAAGATATGAGTGAGAGAGTCACGTGTCCTGATCCACACCGTTATCAGAGGTGGAGGTGCAGGGACAACGCGGGGCAGTGGGTAGTCTGCTGTGGACTGGTATCCACGCCACGAGGAGTCCACTGGTGTTCAAATAACAATAGGTATACTTCGTCAAATCATTTGTAATAACATATCTATATATTATATAGGGTATTAATAAGTCCAAACCAAATCTAGTATTATATTAAATCCTCATGTGTCCTCATGAGTTGGTGACTTGAGTGTGCGTGGATGTGAGGCAGAGAGAGGAAGCAGTGGAGGTGAATGAGTGAGGAATAGATTGTATAGATAAGAAATAACAGTAGTAACAGTTCATCATATTGTTGTTGTTTTGATTGTTGATTGTTTTGATATCAATATTTTTCAATATTAGTGATAAAGAACATGTCTGTGTCCCTCTCTCTCTCCACCTGTCGTCCCCACGAGTTGATGACTTTGTTTTGCACGCGCGTGTCCGTGTGTGGAGTGAGTAAGTGAGAGAGAGCGGGGGGGGGGGGGGGGGGGGGCGAGTGAAAGGGTGATTATTCTGCATGAGGGGGAAGGAGGGGAGAATAGTGAATGAAGGAGTGAGCTCATGTGAAGGGGTGAGGAGGAGGAGGAAGAGAATGGTTCTATTATTCAATGCACTATTTGGGTTATATAGTACAGCACAAGTGAAGAGTGGATGCGGGGGTGAATGAAAGGGTGAATGAGTGGAGGAGGTAAGAGGATCTGCTCTGACCAAGGGACTATAAATATTCATTCAGTGCAACGGAGTAAAAGAGATGAATAATCTGTGCAGGCTGCCTGTGTCCCATCCATGTATATTTACACACTGTAACTGATACATGATTATTAATATTATTAATAGTTATTATTAATAATAATAATAATAATAATAATAATAATAATAATAACATGTCTGCTGTGTGTGTGTGAGCATATTGGTTGGGTGTTTTCAGAGTGGGGGAGGTGAGGATGTGTGCTGTGTTGTCCTCGTTGTGCTTCACACTCGTGTTTTTGTCCAGTGCCCCGTTTAGGAGGCGCAGGAGAGGAGCAGCAGCTCAGACCACTCCCTCCACCTACCGACAGGGGGACGTCCTACTCCTCCTCCTCCTCCTCCTCCTCCTCCTCCTCTTCCTTTTCTTGACCTGCCCAGCCTGACTCCCGGTAATCACTCTCTACTAATTACATACGTATAACACTGTCACTATATAGACTCATTATGCAATAACAGTATATAGTCACACTCATTATTTACAATCTAGATACAGCCACTCTACTCATTATATGCTGACATGTACTCTAATATTCATAAATTGTATCTCATCATTCATCCATTCTATCTATTACAGACCGTATACTTTCCATATAATCATTTAAAGTGCCGCTATGAGTAAATTTATTTATGGTCATGGTTTTTACTTCTATGTGATATTGAAGGTAAGGTGTCATTTGT
Source organism: Chascanopsetta lugubris (assembly GCA_016785325.1). Taxonomy (NCBI): domain Eukaryota; kingdom Metazoa; phylum Chordata; class Actinopteri; order Pleuronectiformes; family Bothidae; genus Chascanopsetta; species Chascanopsetta lugubris. The sequence goes on from JAFBJT010105738.1 coordinate 20,462, forward strand.
ATTATGTTGTGGCTTCAATATATTGAAAGTTAAACTCTCTAACATGCACATACTATATGTGTTTATTCAATTGTAGCTTAGAACTTATATATGTTACATGATATTGGACTGACAACATACAGTTTGAATATGAAGTCCTGTGTTTCATTATATTGTGTATTGTATGATGTGGTATGATTTTCACACACAGTCACAGACTTTATATGTGTGTATTATGTTGTAAATGTATATTGTAGGCTCAGAAATATGTTAATTTATGATATATCTATTCCATGTAGGCCCATATTATGACGTAATTACATTGTAGGTTATATTGTTTTTTTGGATTGTATATTTACAATTAATAGAGGTCATCAAATTCATCTCAAATATATTTTTCTAATAATCAATTAATTCCACATTAATGCTGAATATCCAAGCACCAACACCAAATATTACTGTGTGTCATTCTTTAGACTGAGCTGTGAATCAGAAACATAACTGGCAAATACGGAACATAATCCTTTGTTGCAGACCTATCCATGAAACTTATCATTTGTTTTTTTTATTATAAATAATTTAATGAATTATTAAGTGGCATGGTGAAGTTGTAAGTGTCATGTGTTTATACAGTCATTCTTGCCAAAGGACCCCCCCCCCCCACACACACACACACACACCATTTTATTTTTACTTAATAGTTATGACAGTTACTGTATGTTCATCTTACGCAAGACCACAGTTGGGCACTGGGACAGGAGACTGTCAGAGGAGCACCTCTAAATTTATCAGATGCCACTTTGTAATTTTAGCTGCCTAAAACCCGTTCATCCTGCCAACCGCCCCAAAGCATCCTGGGTAACGTCACCCACCATTCTCGTCAGTGAAGGCCACAATGAGCTTAGAATCAGAGCTGTGGATCAGTGGGTCCAAAACTAAACTGTGCACATCACATTATGAGAGAAGCATTCTTTCTCTCACTCTCTTTCGCTCTCTCTCTCTCTCGCTCTCTCTCTCTCTCTCTCTCTCTCCCTCTCCCCCCTCTCTCTCTCTCTCTCTCTCTCTTTCTGATTTGATTATTGTGTTGTCAATGACTTTAAAGTCAGATTACACTGACTGAAATCAGATTGTTCATATTTACTCAGGTGGCAGGGTAAGACTGTCTGAAGACAGGTCTTAGATTAGATTATATCTGCTCTAGTCAGGAATCCACGTTTCCCCAAGATTATGACCCATGTTTTCAAAACTACCAATCAGGTTTGTCCCTAAAGTTCAAACTGGTTATTCTGGTTTTACACTATACAGCTTGAATGTTCATTCGTAAAGAATTAATATTATAAGTAAGATGCCGTCACCAAAACTTCAATATGTTTTTGTGTTGGATCTGCTGTCGCCATTTCTCCACCAACTGTGCATCCTTGTCTTTGTCTTAAGATGAAGATAGATCCAGACAAGTAAACGCCCCACAACCAATAGGAGATGATTAATCAAGCACTCACACAACATTTAGTTTCAGGCTTCAAACCTCAAACTCATTTACAGCCTCTGATTCATGAAAACCCTTTTGGCGCGCTGCCATTTCATTTCATTGTGTTCTGTCTTGTTCTCATAGATGACATTCGAAAGTTTAAAAAACAAAACAAAAAGAGACTCTTGACACTGAATCAATTGCACAATGATGTAACCCCCAGTTTGCATTCCCACCCAGCACTGATACACATCTGAAACCTTAAAGTTGTGTTCTTCAGTACTTTATGTTTTCTTTGTTTCCCTCTCGTGCGTCATTCCAACTGTTAGGTTTAAAACAAAAGGGCGCACTGTGTTCCAACAAGGTAACATCTTTCCATATCACTTACATTTTTATTGATATTATAAATTTAACTTTTCTGAAACTGAAAACTGAAGAAAAATAATTTCACCATAGTTACTGTTGTGAAAAGAGCATCTTCTCTCAAAATACAGGAGACAAAACAAATCTATTTATACTTGTTTTTGACTTATAACGGTATATTTCCACATTCTACACCAAATGTGGTTTGATGAACAAACTGTAAACGAGTTGATGTTGCTATCTGATTGTGACAGGATGTAACAGTAATGTTGGTTTCACTGAAGTAGAGCCAACCTGTGAGACTCAGATGAGCAAGTGTAGGTTTGTGTAATCAAAATGTTGCCTCTGTCTATGAGGTTTCACTTTCACTCATGTTGGTTGATTGGTTGGTTAACTGATTGATTGATTGGTCGGTTGGTTGGCTGTTGGGTTGGTTGATTGTATCGTCAGTTGGTTGGTTCGTTTTCAGGTGCTGCGCTGTTTTTTAATCTTTAAAACATGGGGGTCTCCAAATCGGCTTTATTTCATTAATATTTTTAATTTCTGCTCACTCATTTGTCATATCTTTAAATGGTAATGAAACGTGCATTTGTGTTATTCATTTTTTTGGGAAAAGTTTTCATTCTTGTCTGAGACACGTTCAGTCTGACCACACTGAGCATATAACCGTGTGTCTCATCACTCTTCGTAGCTCCATGTCCTCATTTAAAATACCAATGGTGGCCTGGAGCTGTACAGAGTTACAGCAAGGGCAGTTGTTGAGAACAAGGCTGTGACACACTGAAACGCACTTGTTCCGTGTGTGTTTGTGTGTGTGTGTGTGTGTAGCTGTGTGTATCAGTGTGGCTCTGTGGTTACAAACATGTGTATGTGTGTGCACGTGTTCCTCTCTCGACAGTTGTAACAACACTTGGAGGCCTGAACAGGTGTGGATGGTCGTGGGCTGCTGTGGCGGCTGCACGCCCCCCATCACCCCGTCCCAGCCCATGCTGCACTTTGTGAACATCTCGGTCTAGCATCAGTGGGTGTGGAGCAGGCACAGGTATTTCACCGTGTCAGCTGTTCCACCACCTTGGCCTCAGTGTCACAGCACCTGCGAGCTGTCATTCAAAGTGGCAGAGATGACTCAAACAGGGGCCGTCGACAGCCATTGTCTCTCATGCTGAAGCATGACACAGCATTTCCGTTGAACCATTGAAAAGGGCTTTTCAACATACGTGCTTGCATTGGACAAACGATCCATCCGTCAACAGGCACGTCATTCCTGCAGTTGTTGAACTATGTCTCCGATTCTGTCCAAGGACCACATGGCGCAGTGACTTTAAACTATCATGTCTGATTTGACATTGATCCATCGCTCTTGAGGAACACCGCATATAGCCCTAATCCCGACTTTAACCCCTTGCCCCTTTAATACTTGGAGGCTAAGGTTGAGTACACAAGCTGCTGCTACAGGCTGCAGCTAGACCACAACCACATGTATACACTTGAGTTTAATCGTGTCGTTTCACTTCAAAAGTGAAGTGGCTTCTTAAGTCCTTTGATCCAAAATGGAAAACAGGCGGAGGCTCGTCTATTCCCTGCTCTTTCATCTGTTGACATGTTTACATGTTAAAGCTCCCGCTGACTGAAATGCTTTCATGGCTCCTTTGTTTCCACGCATGCACGTTTAAAAAAGCCGTGGCTCGATAAGATAAGACTTTATTAATCCTTAAGGAAATTCTTATGCCAGCTTCCTCCAACATTACAACAATAGAATAGAATAGAACACCATGAGAGAAACAATAAAGAATTAATCGAAAATAAAAACAAAAAGTGTATTGTAGATAAGTAAAAATATAAGTTGCACAGGTACTTTAAGTAAATAATACAATTCAAAAATGTAACAAAAAAACATAGAATTTAGAAAGTAGACAATAAGAACTTATGTTGGGGAAAGTGACAGTAAATAGAAATGACTCAAGTAGTATTGAGTATTGAACATAATGGACATTGCACATGATATTGAATACACATGCTAATATGATGAGGATGAACATGTATTTCATCATTTTATCACCGCTCATCGGAAGTTATGTTGCATATAAACAAAGAAAAACAATGATAGGCCATTGCACTTCTATGGTAGCCCATTTGTTGTTGTTGTTTATTTGCATCCAATTACCCAAGGCCGTCCTTGCCAAGAGGGGGAGGGGCTTCACAGTAAGACTTCCTGTGGCATTGACACATGCATGGTGTTCTTTTGACCTCAAGTCCCCTCTCACAGCGGTGACCTCTGCTGTAAGGAGACTTCACCAACAGGGGGCAGTAGTGGCTTGGTTAAAAAAAAGGTGGAATGTTATCTGTGATATATTTGATCCCGAAAGTCATGATGTAAATGCAATTGATGTTTTGTTAATGTTTGCTATATGGTTATTAGTGGGATGTATAGTGACATAATAACACTAAATATGTTGTTGATGATTTTTCCATACAATGCATGGCTGCTTGAAAGCACAGGAGTGATGGAGCTGTCAGATTAACTGTGTGTGTGTGTGTGTGTGTGTGTGTGTGTGTGTGTGCGCGCACATGATACTTTCTGCTTTATGTCTGTGTAGACAGTTGTCAGTGGTTCTGCAGCTCCAGTTTCAGACAGCAGCCCCCCCATTCCCACCTGCTATCATTACGCACTCACCCACAGGAGAATGCTCAGTTCTCCAGAACCCAAGCCAAAGTGACACTGTGACACTGAAATGTCAAAGAAAAATCCTGACAGATGTTTGATGAATGTTGAGAAGATGTTGAGAAGAGAGATTTTTGCAAACATGGAACTGAAAGCGCCACTCTCCTGAGTTCACAGAATTTGTAATCTACTCTTTTATTCATCCTCCCCTCCTGTCTTCCCTTTTCGGCCTTAATTACCCCCCCCCCCCCCTTTTTTTTCAACCTCCTTCCTCCGAATCTCTCTCCTTCCCCTCCTCTCACATCTTCCGCCCCACCACATCCCCTGGAGATCTTCTAAATGGAGCGGTTTGGACTGAAACTGTGTCAGTCAGTGACCTGATTTATTTTCCTGCTGTCTTTCATCAGGCGGGTGATTCCCTCTATTGCACAATCACTGCTGCTTGACATTCAGCGGCTGGAGTGTGAAGTACCATTTGTTTTGATTCACACGATTAGTGGAGGTTGATGGCTTCCACACATCCAACTCGTCTTCCTTAGTTTTGAAAGAGCAGGTCAGCAGTGGGTTATGCTGTTACTCCTGCACATAGACAACACACTGATTATTATGAATTCTATTTCACTCGTCTTCATCACTGCCAACATCCTCATGAATCTTATTTACGTGGTCAGGTCACGTATCATTGAAATATTATTCCCTTTAGCCCTGAGCTTCCAGACAGTATCTTTCTTTCATTTTCGAAACTCTCTTCCTCCTTTTCATGTTGGTAAATGGATGGTTCCCAGAATGCAATGGGCATTGGGCTTAGATGTCCACACTGAAACATCCTCTGATCCATTATTTATAGTGTTAATGTCTCACTCCCGCTCCTGCAGATTTGTTCTGAATACAACTTTTGAAAATTTCACAAAAGCTCAGCAAGTTGACGCTCGGTGCACTGATGTGTACGGTATTGATTTATGAATCAGATTCTTTAAAGTTTTTGCAGCAAAGTTTTCCTTTCTACTTTTTCTCAGCTGCAATTTTCTAAAGAATTTGCCAAAAAAAAGTTCTTCAGTAGACCTCGACATTTTGCTATAATACAAAAACGAGCCACACACTGGAATGAAACATTCTAGCTACACACTCATCTGTGTATGAACAAATCATTTCAATATTTCAGGTGCTATGTAATCAAATGTATTACATCGGCTTCTTATTTATAGAAAGATACTTGAATGGGGATAATCAAAATTTAAAGTTTGATCAAATACGATAAATAGGGCAGACTAGATGGTGCTTAGTCTTAATCAGACATAGGACGGCTCCCGGCTTTATAAAACCTACACTGTACAAGGTACAATAGTCTATAATAGCTTGGATAAGGCAAATAAAAATGTTTGCGATATATATGAGACAATAATCTCTATTTGCCATGACGAGATAAGAGAACACATGATACAGAGAGATTTCAAACAAAATAATAGGATTTAAGACAATAAGATGAGAGGAGGAAGAATATGATTAGATGATATAAAAAACGTCGGTGGTTTTCACTCAGAAGCATTGAAAATAGTTACTCTACCCTTAGACTATTTGTCTTTACTGCTTGTGATCATATTAGAGGATGAGCTACAATGTGATGAGATGCAGAACAATAGGAAAGAGAAGATAGGATAGATACAGTCAGATATACTGCAATAGTCCTTTATGAGTCCCACAGTGACTAGATTTGTTGAGTTACAACAGCAAATGGCTGAGATGCTCACTAAGGAAAAGTGAAAAAAAAAGTTAAGCCAACAGAAGGGACTATAAATAAAATGTAAATATACATGTGCCTTGTGTACATACTATCACTGATTGCAGGTCTGTGTGGGGTTTGGTTTGTGCAGGAATCCACGATGTAGTAACAAACTGAAAAAGAAACACGGATGCCAGAAATAGCCTTTGTTTGCTGTCGCCTGACTTTCAGGGAGGTTTAAGGAGGACTAAAGTTTCAGTGCGGCAAAAATGCAAAATAAATAATGATTTAATCCCAGTTTGAAGTTAATCTTGTCGGGTGCAGCTTGTCCTGAAGGCTCGGAGCCGGCGCACAAATCCCTGCTCTGTGCACACACATACAGTATGAGGCGCGCATAGGAAGGCTGCTCTATAAATAGCCACGTTCTGTCTTTATGCTAAACAACACCCCAGTGTAGTCTGTGTTTAAGCGACACAGTGGATCCAGGCCTTCCTGGGGTCGTATTTTCACCACGCAGCCATTCTCACCCCGACACCGGCAGATAAACACCTGCCTGGTGGACCTCAGGGTCGTTAAGCCGAGGATGAGAGAAGCTCGGCGGTCTAATTAATGTGCCTACCCTGAAAGGCCTCGTTATTCTGGAGACCGGCGTTTTGTCTGGAGCTCTCGGGCCTCGTTAAAGAGGAGGTGGGCGGCCAGACAAAGTCTGGCCGCCCGCCTCTGTCCGATGGTACGTTACGGGTTTAGTTCGGCTTGAGAGGGAGCATTCAGCCAAGGGACCCCGAGGCAGAGGAGACAGTGTTTCACCGGTGGCTTATCTCACTCCGGCAGTCGGCTGTATAATGTGGCTGGATGGTGGTGTAATGAAAACAATGACATCGGCATGATTCTTGGTGGGGCTGAGGCATGAGCTTTAATATTGTTTACCCAGTTACATCTGCTTTTACTTCTCTCCCACTCATGCTGAAGGGCACGTATGACTGAGAGGCACCATATAGAGCCAGTGTTGTGGTGCTGATGTCATCTATTCATCTCCACGTGCGACAAACCTTGAGTGATTTCTCCTCCGCTCTCCCACTGTGCTGAATTTCTTTCCTTTTCATCTCCTTTTACTTCGCGGCGCTTGTCTGTCATTGTTTGATAGGAGTCTCGGGGTTTCCACGGCAACCAGCTCCATTTGGGGCCGCTCTTTCAGTGTGTCTCAATTATTCCAGAGTGCAAAATCCTCCAGCGGTGACCTTATAATTCGATTTGTCTTATTCATGTTCGCAACTGCAGCGTATTGCGGGCAAATTAATTCCTCGCATTGATTAGGAGTTGCCACACGGCGACTCGAGTCCTCGGTCGCGGGACGAGGAGTCGTGTTGTTTCGACAGATTCGATGGTTATGATGGTTTTGTGTTTGAAATAGTGTTTGTGTGTGTGTGTGTGTGTGTGTGTGTGTGTCAGATGGGCACAATAGAAGGTGACAAAGAAACGTCCGGGAGCTCTGCCATGTTCAAGGTGGCCGAGTCCCAATCCATTCGCTGTGGCTCTATATGGTCATCAGCCTCTGTCTGAGCTATCGACTGGTTATTAAGGTCTGAGCCAAGAGAGAAGACACAATGACTAGATTCACATACAATTTAAAGAGACCATATGTAGTTTTGACATAGTTCCATTTATCAACTGCAGACAGCAGTTTTGGTTAATCAGTCAAAAGGAGTGTTGTGATTTTTGAATCAGGGACCACACTGACTGCTTGTGGCCGCCAAACACAGCGCTATAGTGACTAATAACTCATACTAGTGGTAAAAAAGTGCCATGACAGGGTGTCCACCGTAGCACTTCATGAGTCATCTTTTGCTAACTCCCAAACTCAGCCCAGTATCTTTGGTTTTAATATCTTTAAGTCTAAAGGCAACCTACATGTAATCCTACAGGTTTCAAGACGTTCATCATCCTATATAAACAGTTAGTTCAGTTACAAATACACACAAGAACAACAGGAAAATATCACAAACAGCTGTGGTGATATTGGTTATGAATGCATGTGTCAGAGATCGCTAGTAGAATTAGAATGTTATAGATGAATGCGATGCTTTATTTATCGTAATTTATCCTATACGTACTGTGAATGTACATTTTCAAATTGATCTAAAGTCTAAGGTGTAATCACAGTTCTCAGACAGACAGAGGCAGTGTTTGTCCCTGTGCCAGAAGCCGAGTCCCACTGCTGATTGTAAATCTCAGTGCAGAGGACCCTCTGCTCCAACTGTCATCCGTCCACAGGGCCAGAGTCATCATCACGTCACCACTCTGACGACAGCCTCGGCTCCATTCACGTCCGAGCACTTACGGCTGGTTCACCTTTTCCCATACATACGAGTGTAGATTTACAACCTCTGATGTCTTCCTCCTCTGCCTAATCACCGTTGTCCTGGGGAGGAGGGGTCACTGCGGATCTGTTCGGGAGAGGAATCACCTTTTAAAGGAGATCAGAGTGAAAAACGCACAAGAGGTTCTTGTGTGCAAATGATGCACCAGACAGTCCCGGTGAGGCTCAGTCATATCGAGGATATTGGCCTCAATTCTTGCTCGTGTGGGTATCGGCGAGCCGTCCAAAACATATCTGACTCAGTTTCGTGTTTACGCCTGTGTGGTGAGGGGGGTTGGCTGTGCGGCAGTGCATGCAATGTGCTAATGTGCCAGTGGTTATAATTAGCATGGCGGCGATGTAAGAAGGGTGGAGAGTGAGTTGGTGGTGGTGATCATCCTAAGTCTGTCTGTCTTTGTCTGTGCAGGAAGGAAACAGCGTGCGTGGGTTATCGCAGGCCTGTGTGTTGGTTGCTTTTGTTTACAGTGTGTGAGTGAGTGTGTGTGTGTGTGTGTGTGTGTGTGTGCGTGTATGTTTGAGTGAGTGAGTGTGTGTCAGTGACAGACCAGACTAGTCTGTGTGAGGGAGGAGGTGGTCTGCTCTAGTAGTAATAGCAGAGCCGCAGTGGTGCCCATCCCCTGCTCCATCCCCTAGATGTAGTGAGGAGAGGAGCCGCAACCCCTCGCCACTCCTCCCTGTGCTGCAATTGGAAGAATAAGGCCACCTCCCTCCCCTTGCTCATTGGTATGCAGTGTGCATTGCAGTGTGTGTGTGTGTGTGTGTGTGTGTGTGTGTGTGTGTGTGTGTGTGTGTGTGAACATTGAGCACAAATGAGATTTTAAATGGTTATTTCGCTAAAAGATGTGTGTGTGTGTGTGTGTGTGTGTGTGTGTGTGTGTGTGTAAGAAGAGAGGCAGTAGAGAGAGAGGTAGCAGTCAGTGCAATGGGATAGAGGAGGAGGAATGAGTGAATGAGAAGCGGCTGGATCTGCCTCGCCTGCACGCCTGTCGTCTGCTGCTGAAGCTGGGCGCCACCGCCGCTGCCACCATCCGCAGCATCGGCTCTCCCCCTGCCCCCCTCCAGGCTCTAACACCACCACCTTTGAGGAGAGATAAGATAACCAAGGGAGGAGCACGCTCACCAAGCCTTCTTCATTCACCCGTCCGTCCATCACCGAGGAGGGACGCAGCATTTACCCGAGGAAGAAGAGGAGGAGGAGGAGGAGGAGGAGGAGGAGGAGGGGGCCTTAATCTTACAATTTAGGGACCAGCTGCTTCCTCGGCCGAATCCCCCTCCACCTTACCCCCACATCCTCACCCATCACCACGCTCTCCTCTCCCACTCCTCCCTATGCCCTTGTCCTCGGCGGCTCCTCTCACCTCCCTGGCCAGTATATGGATAGAAGCTCCCTGTTTCAGCTCATACAAGAGCAGGTAAGCATCCTCACCGTTTCTATGGTTACGGGCGCCTCCTGCATCACGGCCTCTCTCTCCATTGAGGATGGAGATGCGCGGAGGCTGCATGGAGTCTATGAAGGGCTGGTGTCAGGGTTGATGGGTACGTAAAGCCATGTGGGGGGTCCCCCTCCAACCCTGAGCCACAAGCAGGGGGCTGGGTATCAATTCATGGTGAAGATTAGGGGGGAAAATGAATGTGTATATGAATGGATGAATGAATTGTCGGACCTTGTCGAAAAATGGATCGGCTGCAGAGGACAAATGGAGATGTATAGGCTAGCATCATGGAGCCATGTGGGGCCCCTGGAGAACGTGAGGCTGGATCTTCAGCAGGAGGCTGGGCATCATGTCATGGATTATGGAGGGGGGTGAATGTGAGCAGGAAAGAAAGATGGATCTGTGAAGAGAAATATAGGATTGATGGCAGGGAATGACACAAGGGTTGGATACCAATGTCATGGAGCCATGTGGGGCCCCTCCGGATGTAAGGGCAGATCCTCAGCAGGAGGTGGGGTATCATGTCATGGATTACGGAGGGGATGGTTGTGCAGCACGGTAATCTGGATGAGTAGGTTTACTAAATGGCCATAGAGGGTTAATAACAGGGACTGAAAGGAAATGGATGCGGGCATTTCTGTGCCATGTGTGGCCCCTGTGTATCAATGAATTAATAGATAAACTATGTGTTATGTGATATATTTACTATTTGAATAATCTGTTACAATTGAACGCATGCGATGGATGCGAGTTTGATGGAGGAGCCATGCGGGGGCCCCTAAGGACAAGGGGTCCTATCATGTCATACGTGGCTTAAAGGATAACTAATTAGTTGTGTCTTCTATTTGAAGAATAACTTAAAATATGTAATAAGGAGATAGCAGAGGTTAGAATGGGATGAATGTGCACATAATGAAATGATGTGGGGGGGCCCTGGTGCCACAGGCAGGAGACTAGGCTTCATGCCATGGTTTATTGAAGGAACGCTTGACAACAAAATGTACATATAAATGTAGGATTGTTACAAACAGGTGCAACCATCTAAGGGACATGTGAGGCCCCTGAGAGCCCCTGAGAATGTGTGGTTGTAGTGCTGTACAAGCACATAGGAACATCTCCAGTCTTACTCTAATGCATAAAAACATACTAGTGGTTATATGGTTGCCGCAGTGGTGTTTGCAGCAGTCCCACTCTGCCTGTCTGTGCCTGTGTGTGAATGCACTTGTTTTCTCTCTCCAGGGTTTTCCTCCCAGAATAGAAGCTGTGATTTGGCTTTAAACTTTCCCCACATTTCCAACTCTGTCACCGACCACGATTGCCAAGAGCAAACATGGCGTTGGCGGCCATATTTAGGCCATGCTATAAAAAATGTTCCTCTTGGCATCTGGTTTCTTAAGAGTCATCAACTCTTGAGACTCTGTCGGTGCATCCAATCAGATCTTTGGGTGAATTTAGCTCTGGTTTACCATCTCCAAATTAAAATAAACAAAAATGTAGCCAGAGAGCATGTTATGTATTTGGGCTGCTCCTCTCAGAAATGTGTGTGTTTGTGTGTTTTCCAGATTTATTCCATTTTTAACTCAATCAATGCCAGATTTTGGACAGGCCCATTGGGGTTTGGTGTGATTGACAGATAGATTGGGCAATAATTCTGTCCAAGATGGAGCAATCAATTATCCGCAGCAGGGTTGAGGGGTCACGAGTGGCCCATCAGCAACCCATTGATCAACAGACCCCGGGTGCCTTGGGCGGACATCTGTGTGAGTGTGAATGTGTGTATGGCAATGTTTTTATCAATGTGTGAGGAAGTCCATGTGGGATGTGTGAGAAGATGCTCTGTGGTCACACCGGTGAGTCATTTACCACACACGCACTTCACTGATAACAACTATCGCACTTAGAAGTACCTCAACAACACATATTCCCTCTCCGATGCGGTTTTGAAATGTAGTATCAAAGTAGCTGACTCACGCATGTTATTATTCATTTTCAATGCTGCAGGTCATTGAAGAGGAAGCAAATATTTCCACATTGTAAACACTTGTTTGTGTGTGTGCGTATGTATATGCGTACTGTATATATGCAGCTTGAGAGACCACAGGCGAGGAGGCCAAAGTCCTATTACCCTCCAGTCTAGACCAAATCACTTACTCATGCTGGCCGATGACAGGCTTTCTCCACCTTTGGGACTCCATGCGGCGGCGGCCTTTGATTTGAAGTGGATTCACTAATTAAACTAGAATGAAGTGAAATGTGCCAGTAGCGCTTGGACTGTGAACAGGGGAACAAAGACTCGCTCTCTGCCGAAACACTCGGCACTTTCTTCATCCTTTTCCAGTAGAGCGTTTCGCCGTGCCTTGCCTTGTGTTAGTGCTGCTCTGCCTTTTTCAGATTTGTATATCGTCATATTTAGAGAGACTTCCCACACTGACCCATTTGGAGGCGGGTGAATCCAAAAGGGAATGTGGAGGTCAAGTGCTTGTTTGTGAAGAGACACAGCCGCTCACCTTCTGTCAGAGTGTTAATGAAGATAGACAATCTGAATGTTTCCCAAATGAGAAGCCAAAGTGATTCAAATTTGTCTCCGTTAGTAGAACCTATGTTATGGCAGATATGGAGTATAAGATAACTATACTGATGGTTTTATCAACATGATGTACAAGGTATTGTTTTCATTATTTTAAAATAATGATGTATTTACATCAGGTGCAGGTCCACTCTATGGAGGCCAGTCTTATGTTTTTACTGTGGCCCAGAATGTACAATCAGAGTGTTCATGATAAATGACAGTTAGGCTCTCTTACATGCTTTAAAGTGAAGGGTGAGGTGAGACATCTTCAGCCTCATGATCCAGTTTCGGCTTCATTTCTTTTCTTTCGAACCTACAACCTCAAACCCCATTAATAAGAAGTCAGATCTCAGCTACCTATAGCTCAATATTTCTTCAACTCAAACCAACACCACTAAACGTTAATGCCTCTAGGGCTTACTTGGGGTTTTTTTCATTAGAAAATAAATCTATAGGTTATGGGATGTTTTGCAGCAAAAGGAAACTGTATGAGTTCAGTTTGTATGAGCGGCGCAGGTCTGCTGGGGCAGAGGGGAGAAACTGCAGCCGTGTGACAGTGAGCCAGATGAAAATGCTGGGGGGGTACAGGAATAGAAAGCAACAGTGGCAACATGAGTGAGTTTATTAGTCTATGTCTGCAGGAGGTTGCAATGCTGAGCTCAGTCTATTTCTAGCCTATGCGGACTCACACATATGCTCAGGATCAGCAACGCACAGACACACACACACTCACCGTCTCGCTGATACAGTCTCTCTATTGCGGTGCCATTGATAAAGCAATGTGATGGTGGGGCAGCACTCAGGGACCAGAGTACACTGTCATTACTCACCGAATATGTCCCTCATGTGTCATTCATTTCTTATTAGGCTTATTTATGTCTCCTCAGGGTTCTGAAGTCCTGCTCTCATATTTATGTCATGCAGAAAGAGCCAGCCTCACAACACACTGCCTCATTTCATCATCGGCTCAGGCCGATCTACACGCAGGGTCGTATTTGAAATGCTCCTCCGGGTGTTTTGAGAGCTGGCAAATAGTAGTTTAATGCTTGTTAGCCCAAAGGAAAATCCCTCCAATGGAAGAGAGAGAAAGAAAGAAAGAAAGAATGAGCTGTTGGGATCTCGGGGCAGAGCCATGGTGGAGTTTGAGCTTAATGATACCGTGCAGAATATGCGCTGTGATAATTAATTACAGAGTCAGTGGCCAAGTTGCGGGTGAACACCAGTGTGTCCTGAGGGCGGCAGAAGTAATTCAAAGGGTTGTTTTATAACCTGAAGCTATGCAAATATGCAGCGAGCCCCTGCAAATGCCACTGCCCTCTGCAAAGAGGCTGCTCAGCCACACACCAGAGTTCTGTGTGGAGCTGGTTCTGTGTGGCACGGTTTGAACACAGTGTTGTTAAAACTATCCACTGATTCCCAGCTCAGATGAGTAAATACTCTTCATTGAAATGCTACATTTTAACCTCTCAAAACTCCATTATGTGATTGAGTGCCTGATTGAAAACTATATTTTGCCCATCGTCATGGTAACAATAGTAGGATTTTCACCACATCTGCTGTTGACACCAATAAATGATCAGAGAAAACGTGGTTATAATAAGCTGGAGCCTCTGCCTACACCTAGCTCTGTGTTTGCTCTGTTGTGATAGAGGTAAATGCCGTCCGGCTCATTGCGTATTCAGTAAGCTGATAATTACTGCTGAGGTGCATACAAACTAATATCGTACGAAAACAAATGCTAATTAAATGTAATCAAATCGAGAGAGAAAGAGGAAGGTACAGGAACTCCAGGCTTACAATTGGTTAATCCCACCCATTAAATTATTTTCTTAATTTCTTGTTTGAAATGCTAATCATACTTTCTTAATTATAGGTTTTAGTCTAGTCCCCCTGAAGTAAGCTGAGGAAAATCAATGAGATGAAACCAAAGTTACTATTGCAAATATAAGAAACTCTACGCCGTTAATGGTGCATTTCCCAGATTCAGTCTGCTAAAGTAAAGAAAGAGAAGAAGAAATGAGTGCTGTCACCAAGGTGTCGTGCCCCCATTGAAAAACATTCTACTTCTATTGGGGCCAAAAGCCAGAGGATCCCCTATATCAAGACTTGAGTGTTTGCATGTCATCCCACTTGCCTTGTGTGTCCCATTGGCTCAAGGGCGCCCCCTGTCATAGGGTTACAGAATAAACCCCTAATTGTGTAGAGAGACAGCCAGTCAATTGTACAAATCTTGAAGCAATCAATGTCATCGTGAAAGAGTAAGGGTTTGCTTGAGCGGGCTAGTTACCGCCGTTTGTAGTTACATCTAGCTTGGTCCTGTCCCATCTGTTTACATGGAGGTGGTGGGAAACACACAGCTTCAACCATTATGAGTCAAGCTCAGCTGTGATTAATGACAGTTTCACAAGTTTTCTTAACATAAAATAAATGGTTAACATCAAACGTAAAAAGGAAAATTCACACTTAAAGGTGCAGTGTGTAGGATCAAGTGACATCAAGTGAAGTTGCATCCAGGAGCTGAATACCCACCACCCACTTCCCTCCTACGAGTTAGGTGGATATCATAAAAACTTCAAACTCAAAACATGGTGGTGCAACACGGTGGCTTCCATACAGAGGACACACTCCTGGTTTAAATATAAAAGGATGACATTGTAGGGTAATGAAAATAACAATGACCTAAAATGTCAATCAAGCAACCTTGAGCCTTTCAGCCAACATGGAGGAGGCGGGATTATCACAAGGGTGTGATCACTTCCCTCCTCATGTGTGGTGGCCACAGTAGTGTTTGTCTTAGTGACACACAGAAAGTGTTGTCATCAGTTGTGTGTGTGTGCGTGTGTGTGTGTGTGTGTGCGTGCGTTGTGGCTGCACATGGCTCAGTGTTGTGTCGATGGACTTGACGGTTTGCCTCTTCACCCCCTGTGGAGCAGACTGAGAAGTAAGCAGTGGGTGTGAGAGGTGCAGTGCTGGATGTAATGGAGGTCCCCCGGGTTAACACTGAGATCACTCTCCTGCTGCAACTCCCCCCCCCCCCCCCCCCCCCCCCCCCCCCCCCCCCCCCCCCGGGTTAACACTGAAACCCCTCCCCTGCTGCACCCCCCCCCCCCCCCCCCATCTCCACTTTGACCTCCTGCCGCTCCTCACACCCATGTGCACATTTTCATTCCACCTTGTCCGCCCCCTTCCCACTTGCTCTTGATCCAGGCCAAGTTCGGGTCGCTCCTTCCCCACCTCCACACCTCCACCTTTCATCCA
Source organism: Chascanopsetta lugubris (assembly GCA_016785325.1). Taxonomy (NCBI): domain Eukaryota; kingdom Metazoa; phylum Chordata; class Actinopteri; order Pleuronectiformes; family Bothidae; genus Chascanopsetta; species Chascanopsetta lugubris. The sequence continues at coordinate 36,291 of JAFBJT010105738.1, forward strand.
TAGTCCCCCTGTACTCCTCCTCCTCCACCCCACCGCCACCCCCCCCCCACCCCCCACATCCAACCGCTGCCTTTGTCTCATTACCACTTCATTCTCATCTCATTTGTCTTCTCACATCCATCTGTATTCTCCTCCTACTCCTGACAGCGTCTGTATCCTTCTCTCCTGACTCCTTGCCTCCCCCATTTTCTCTCGGCCTCACAGACGCCAATATGTTGGGGAAAGGAAAAGGAAGGAGGAAATGTAAGAAAAGGATGACACGCAGGGAACCGGTTACCATGACAACATATGCAGCTTGTCAAAGTGTCGCCCTCACTGGTGTTGGATGGCTTCAATAACCGCTTCCCTTTCTAAGCCCCCCCCCCACTTTCCCTCTTTCAACCCCTTCCTCTCTCTCTACCCCCCCCCTCTCATTCACACACATCAAAGTGGCAGAGAAGGAAAACAGGCTCATCTTGCCAACACTCATTCACCAGAGTGTTCTTCATCAGTGTTCCCCCTAATTGGGTACAGGAACCAATCCTCCACCCCATAACCCCTCCTAAGCACCCCCCCCCCCTTTCTGCAGCGTTTCCCCCTGAATAAGGTCAAACTACGTCGGTAGCTGGCGTGCGTGCCGTGTGACAGCTCAGTGTCAACACTCACCACACCACATAAACGTGCACACAGCCATATGCGGCACGCCTGGCGGTTTGTGTGAGTCCTCGCTGGGCCTATGTGCGCAGTGATGTGCTGACATATGGAGGCTGACACTTATCAGATGTCCCCAGTGCGGCTCTCTGTTCCCCCTGTCAGCCCGAGCTGAGCCAGGAGCACATTAGAATCTGATCTATCTCCCCTCTGTGGCAAGTGGATGCAGAGTGCTGGAGTGTGTCATTGTGCTCTTATAGCACCAAGAATGAGAAGAAGAAGAAGAAGTAGAGGAGGAGGAGGGGGAGGAGGGGGAGGAGGAGGACGACGATGACTCTCTGAGTGTGTGTGACTGTTGGGCCTCTGCAGATGCACAATAACAGTATTTTTATTCTCTCGGCGTTGCAGCTCTGTCTGTCGCTCTGTACCACTTCCCTCTCTTTTCATACCTTCCACTGTTCCCTTAATTTCCTCTTCGGCACTGATGGACCCGCCGCAGACTCCCTCTCTCTCTCTCTCTCTCTCTCTCTCTCTCTTTCTCTCTCTCTCTCTTTCTCTCTCTCTCCCTCTCTCTCTCTCTCTCTCTCCCTCTCCCCCCCCCTTCCCCCCCCCCTATCTCTCTCTCTCTCTCTCTCTCTCTGTCTCCTGTTCCCTACTTCCTGCATCTCTGCTGTTTTTTTCTTTATGCCTGAGCTTCCTCCTCTCCTCCTGTATCCCCCCACGTATCATCCCGACACCCTACACATTTCAAACATCCGCCATATCTGCACCGCTTTGCTCAGCTCTCCTGGAGGGGGGGGCGGGGGGTAGAGGGGCTGTGTTTTAACAAACATGCATGGCGCATGCAGTTAAAGGGATTATCTAAAAATAGACCTGAGGCTGTTTTCTTTCCAGTCCCTATTCATTTTTATTTGCAAAATTATTTTTTTTTAAGTGTGTCTGAGGTTGTCTGGAAATCACTGTCTGGCGCTCCCCACCAATCAGGAGTCAGAGGAGATGGATAGGGAGGGGTGGAGGGGGGCGTTACCGTTCATTTGCAAATAGACTTCAGTCAAAGTGTGTTTGCAGGAAAAGTGCTGAGGTCAGTGATTGTTGTATGTGTGCAGAACCATGTGTTTTGTATTGGAGTTATTTTGAAGAGCTGTGTCGATGCATTGGCTGAGATGTCAAACACAAGAACAACAACAGAGAACATGTAGGCAAATGCAACAACACAACCACAAATGCTAGAACACAACTGCCAGAGACACACCACAGCTGGAAAAGCTGAACCACAAAAACAAAAAGCCAGAACCCGACAACAAAATACATAAAAGCCCAGATTTGAATGCTCTTACATCAGATGTCAGCTACAACAGATGTCCTTGAAGATCACACCTGCTCTGCAACACCTGGATCTATGTTCTCACAAACAGCTCATGTGACTGATACATCCGTAACTTAACTGCAGTAAGCACCATGGTCTCTTACTTGTTGTGTTTCCCTTGTTCTTTTTCACTGATGCGTTTTATGTTGCTGCTGCTGCTGCTCTGTGACTGTGGAGCCTGGTGAAAGTATCAAATCCCATCTCTATATTCCCATCTCTATATACTGAGTCAAGCATCATATAACCCATTAGCTGCTGCTGCCTCCTCCCAGGTGAATAAATGCATAAGTGTTGGGAGGAAAGAAGGAAAAAAAGCAGATTAAATGCAATTAAAAGCCACGCTTGTGTTCAAGGAAATGGCTGTAAAGCCCCTTGGAGGCAGTGTGTGTGTGTGTGTGGGGGGGGGGGGGGGGGGGGGGGGGGGGGGGGGGGGGGGGGGGGGGGGCAGAGCACAAACACTATAACAGGGTTGCTCCTCTTTGCTCTGAGCTTTTCCATCTGTTGTGCGACACATCGGTCCGTTGCAGGTCGGGTCCGGACCGAGGCCGCGGGCTCCATCTCCCGGACTCACCTCGCGATGTGGGCAACAATGATGCGGCACGCCTGACTCCACACTGACGCAACATCTGAAAGCTCGCTCATCCTCTCCAAGGGCGACGGGAGGAGGAGGGGGGGCTGTTGGTTTACCGCCTGACGAGCTAATGAGCGGCGCGTTAGCATTCAGGAAACAGTTGGATGAGAAGCGTCAAGGCCGATTTCCGCGCGCTCCTCTTTGTAGCGCCACAGAGCGTTCCGCGGGCACATTTCCACAAACACGGTTGGCCCTTCTCAGGAGAGCTGCCATGAGAAATTAACACTCCATAGGAGAGACATGGAATCGCGTTTAAGGAGAAAAAGGTTTCAAGGGAGGGAAACCAGGGCCGGAAAGCCGCTGGCCAAATAAGAGGGAGAAAGCCCATAGATACACACCCCCTCATTTAGAAGCCGTTTATAAACTGCCGCTATTTTAAACATCAGGCTGTTTTTATCATACTTTCTCTCGCTCTCTCTTGCTCTCTCTCTCTCACTCTCTCTCTCACTCTCTTGAATCAATTACGAGGAGCAGCTCTGGCATAAGGCATCGGTGGTAATAACCCACAGGGAGTGAGTGGTGATTATAGAAACCACACTGGTGTTGGGTTGAGAGCGTGACCGAGGACGCACAGACACAAAGTGTTGGCTCAGAAAAAACGAAACTCATATTACACAGAGAAATAAAGAGAAAGGGGCAGAGCTCACTGCCACTAACTGCATCATGGTGGGTGGCAGGGGCGGATTCAGGAGGCGGGGGGGGGCATGTCCCCAACTGAAATTGCATCATCTATTGTTATTATTTTTGGAAATATCTAATCACTTGATAACAGTTCAAATGATGGATATGAGGAATTTTTTAAAAGAAATGTATTTACACTATTTTTTTGTTATATATTTAGTCGAGTGTGGCTCGGCTAAAAATGGCAAAGCTAACGGTAAACCGCTACGAATGACTTAAACATGTATCTTGCTGATTCAGGACATTGTCATCATACTGATATCAGAGTTTTGAGCTTAGGATGGCACACGCCCTGTTATTTCACAGCAGCGAGGTTATAGGCTTGAATCCCACTTAGCCGTGAGTTGTTTCTGTGTGGAGTTGACGTTTTCTCCTCTGTTTCTCTGATTATGTCGGCTTCATTCTGGATGGATGGATAGCTTTGTGTGTGTGTGTGTGTGTGTGTGTGTGTGTGTGTGTAAGTCTCAGCTGCCCCTACGACACCCCCAGCCCACGATGATTATCAATAGAAAAAATAATCAAACAGCTCTGATCTCGGTGGTCTGACCATGGTCTGTTGTTGTCTTTCCCTCTTGTTTGCAGCTGGACCCAGAGAACACCGGTTTCATTGCAGTGGAGAACTTCACCAGCTTGGTGGAGGACCATGAGCTGCAGCTGGACCCGTCCAAGCTGGACATGCTGTTAGCCCTCGTCCAGAGCAATGAGGACGGACAGGTGTGCTACCAGGAGCTCATTGAGCTGGTGAGTGCAAAGCAAATGCTTTTCCGTTTCCTGCTGCACGAACACAAATATCCACCAGGGGTGCTGTGTTTTGCCATCGTCTGTTTATCTGTCGACCTACTGTTGTGTTTGTGAACACAGTGACTCAATAACTATAGCATGGTTCACCACTAAAGTTGATGGAAACGTGATATGAGTCCAGGAAGAACCCATTACATTTTGGTGCAGATCAGGAGCAGCAGGTGGTTCCAGGTGTTTTAGATTTTCCATTCAAGTGTATTTTGCCATTTTTCCAGAATTTAACGGACAAAAAAACTTCAAACACATTAAGGGGCTTGATATCGTCAAGCATTTACGTCTTGGTGCAATGATTGAATTGAAGAGGACTGTTGGTACCTGGGTTGGAGATGTGCACTCTATTGTGAGCCTTTCTAGCTTTTTTTTTTTCATTTCAGAAAGGGTACAGAATTGATTCAGACAGAGGCGGTGAGCTCTGCTGTGGCAGAAATTGACCGGACCATTCAGGTTGTTGTCCCGCAACCTGAGGATCAATTTTTAACGTGTCGGTAAATCCACACACTTAACCTCGCGGTGCTGGAGCTCTCCAGAACGCCCATGCACCAGTGGTGAGATACAGAGTCTCAAAGCAATAAATGTTATTTTTCAAACGTGATCAAACCAAACCCACTCATCTGGTCCTAACTCTGCTGTAACGGCAATACGACTAATGTGAAACAGATATGGTGTGATCTCCTCTTCCTCTCCCTCTGCCTCTCCCTCTCCCTCTCCTCCTCACTCATTCCTTGCCTCTTCACCTCTTTGCATTTACATCAGAGCAATTAGAGATTCAGGCAGAGCTTTGTGTGAACACGTGAAATACTCTGAGACTCTCACCCAGTACCTAGACAATCACCTGCCTTCGGCGTCCCGGCCCAGCTCCACCGGGATGTAAACACTGTTATTAATTCAGCTCAGCTCAATTCCTGGCATATTTCTACTTCCTTAAGCTCATTTGTCCCCCATCACTTGTTTTCTCTCTCTCTCTCTCTCTCTCTCTCTCTCTCTCTCTCTCTCTCCCTCTCTCTGTGTCTTTCTGTTTAAACTCTTGCTTCTTCCACATGTTGTGCTTCCTGTGGAGGCCACATGAGGCCATTTGATGTGAATTATTATTGTTATTTTATAATTTGTGCAGAATGTATTATTATTTTTCTGACACGCAGTTGGGGGGGGGGAACTGTTACTGAAATACAGATAATATAGATAATCAATAAATTCACCTGCAAGGTGTTTTCAATGTTTTCATTGAATGACAACAACAGGTCTTGCCATAGCAGCGTTTCTTTGGCCCCTGGTAACAATCTGGATTTGTTATGTGGCCCCCTGGAAAAATAATGACCCACCCCTACATCTTGGCAGTCATTGATCCCTCTTCCTCTGTTATGATCCGTGTGATCCATCTTTCTTCTCTACATTCTCATACTCAACCCTTCCTTTTTTCCCCTCTGTGCCAAGTAATATCATCCCGCTTTATTTTGAACCTCCTCGAATCCTCACATCTCCTTTCCCTCTCTTTTATGCCGCGCTCCTCACGAACATATGTTAGGTTGAAAAAGAAACACTATCTCGCCTCGCCTGCTAAGGCATCAGGGAGAAACTTTTGAAATTGCCCATCAGCCAAATGCAAATTGCCTTCGATTAGCCCGGGTTGCTTGTAGCAGGCGGTAAGCGTAGGTAATTTGAGAACACCTAGCCTCACGTGGATATCGACCTTCAAGTCTGATTGGTCCGATGAACACACATGAATGCTTCACACGGCCTCCCCCTGGTGCTCTGCAGATGCATACAATTTGCAATATATACAAACACTTCCAAGCATTTCATCATTAATTAATGCAGCCACCCACTTCCTCTCTGTCTCACACACACACACACACTCACTGTTTCCAATGCAGACAGACTCTCATTCATACACGAGTGCTGCCGCCACTGATTTGCTGACTAATTTAGAAGGTATTCATATGTCGATGCCAGTCTGGGCCCCATGAGCTCTGCAGGTCGCTTTGGGACGAGCTCCAGGATGCCGAGGGGGAAATGTGTAACGTGTAGCATGACATTTTCAACCAGGTCATCACCAAGCACCTACAGCAATTTTTTTTTTCCTTTTTTCAACCTTACTTCTCTCTGAGTTTTGTAAAGCCACTTTCATCAGAGTGCTAAAAAAAATCCTATTTGGACCCTTTAAAGGTACAGTGATCACCTTTCCATTTAAAGCAGTTCTAAGAACCTATGGTCATTTTTCATTGAAAATCAAAAAGTGTGTAATAACATGGCAGTGCAACATGGCGGCCATAGAGAGAACCCACACCTGATATGAATGCATAGGGTTTACCTATATTCACCTTTAAAATTTTTTCCCGATTTTAAGATGAGGGACATTGTCAACCAGATCTTACACACTGGATCTTTAGTTAAAAATGCAACTAACAAACTTCCCCTCTCCCAGAAGCTAGCTCTCTCATATCTCAAATAGCAACAACAACGATGAGGAAACGAAGGTTACCATGGTAACCTGTCTCTTTAATCTAATCAGGAGAATCTCCCGTACCTTTCTGTTGTGTCAGCATTGCATCTTTATTCTTGGAATGAATTAAGAGATGAGACTGTCGCAAGGTTCGGAAAAATAGGTTTTGTGTGTCACTGTGCTGCCATGGAGATGCAGAGAATCAACCCCCAAATGCCTAATCTTTATTCCCTCCAGGGGGGTCATGTTCTCTCCCTCATACGTTTGTCATTTTGCATAATTATGCACAAACAATATGACTTATTACCCATATCCACACTTAGCGGATGGGCGCTGTTGTGTTCGAGTGCAGATCAGGAGCAGGGGACCGATCCATTTTCATTTTCTTTAAGGTTTCTGTGATTTTTCAACATTTTCTTTGAAGTCACTGAAAATAATTCATTTTTATCTTGACGAAAGGAATCGAACATGTTCAGAGCTCTGATATTTATCAAAGTGTACAAGTCAAATGTGCTTTGAATAGACGACTGTTTGGCCTTGGTGGAGGAATGTGCTTCTTTTCATCAGGGTTTGTGTGTGTATTGTTGTATTTTTGATGTGGAAAGTTCAGCACTGCCATTATTTTTCAGCCAGCGCCTAAACTCTGATGTCTGTATTAATATGTGGTCCAGCCTCAACTGAAAATGAGACTCTCCTGCTCGTGATTAAAATGGACATGGCAAGGTTCAGGGAGTTTGTGTGTGTGTGTGTGTGTGTGTGTGTGTGTGTGTGTGTGTGTGTGTGTGTGTGTGTGTGTGTGCACCCAGGCTGTTGTTATCTCTGGGTTGTGTCTCTAACGGGCGTGTTCCAATGCTTTGTCTGATTTCTTCTCCTGCAATCGCTCAGCGCAGCCGTGAATCCACACGGCTTCTCCCGACCTCGGTGGGAGTAAATAATGTGTTTGAACGGCGCTGTTAGGCAACAGCTTCTCTGGTGTGTGTGTGTGTGTGTGTGTGTGTGTTTGTGTGAGTGTGTGTGTGTGTGTACAAGACTTTCTCTGACACTGCTTGTGTTCAACCCGTCTCTGGTGCAGGGCGATCGTAGCCAGAGAACTCCATCGGTTCAGCCAGAGGGGTGAATAAGAAACGCTCTGCTAAAGCCTCCCTTGGGAGAGCTATAAACATGTATACACACACACACACACACACACACACACACACACACACACACACACACACACACACACACACACACACACACAAATCCATGCAATACCATCTAATAATAATAATTCCATAGACAACAGCATAGATCTGGACCACAAACATCCAACATAGCGAGTACATGTTACACATGGTGAAACATTTCAGCACAGTTACACACAGAGGTTCTGTCAGCCAACATTTGCACACGCTCAGTCAGCCGTGTGACAACTCTGCCACAGATGGGCATCCACTTATGAATGGAGGGTGAAGCTGGATAAATATTCCTAATTGCAGGTATCACTGTCTTTAAAAGTGTCCCGGTTGGTGCCATGATGGAAGAAGTGTGTTGTTGTTGTCCTTCGGGTGGTGATTTGGCTAATGTTCGTCAGGGAGTGAAAGTAGCTGCCGTGGTTGATTATAGGGGTGGAGGGTGTATGCTGGAGATTTTGGTGGAAGTGTGTCTTTGTTTGAGTTGGAGGATATTGACGCCGTCGTCATGTGTAGCCGAAGGAATGCTGTTCTTCCCATTCAAATGTTTTTTTCTTGTTTGTTTTTTTAAGGAGTCCTGTTGAAATTGTAATTTGGGTCATACGTTTTAATTTGTGTCACTACATGAGCATGTTGACAGGGCTCATCCCGTGGTTTTCCTCATATGGTCCACAGCTCCAGCTCCTGTTTTCATTTTCTCTTGCCCCGCCCTCACAAATCACCCAGGAGTACTCTGATTAGTCAGCGGGCCTAGAGTCTCTTGAAATTGGTCAGCTTGGAGTTGGAGGTGCCTTCCCTTCACGGTTAGATCAGACTCACTGTCACAGTGGCTTAAGCTCAAACAGGAAATGGAATGAAAATTGGAAAATTGAAGCTTTTTCACCCTTTTTCTATTGGAAAAAAAAGAAAATAATTCACTGTTTTTATTCGCCTCTGTCAACACCACCATGTATTTACAATAGCCCAGAATCACTTTTTGAGTTTCTCTTACCGGCTTGAAAGCACTGTAAGGGACAGACAGCAGATACATCAAAAGTTCACAGTGGAAGAAACACAGCGTTTTTTTAGCGAGTTTAAGAGCATCTGTCTCCATGGACACCGATTCCATCTATCAGCATCACCTCCCACATGGTGCTCCATTCAAGGATTTCTGTTTTAGATGTTGTTGCCAGCTAAATGCGATGCACTCTGCTCGTGTGTCTGGCAGTGAAGGTTTTCGCTCTGCCATGATTAAAGCATGAAGGGGAGGCCGTGGCCACAAACTGCTGAGGGAGAGAGAAAAAAAGGTGGACTTTCATTTTATAAGGATTTGGGCAAGAAAGAACCCGAGTAACTGGGTCAGAGTGGAATGAGCAAGGCTGAGATATGCAGAGATTTAGATTCTGTTGCGAAAGTGCGTGTCGAACAGAGAGGGGGGTTGGGGAGGGGGGTCGGGGGTGGTTCAGGGTGACTCACAAATGAAACTGAAAATGGTTATGGCGACACTTTGAGTCCAGCGCTGGTGAAAGCATGTGTGAGTTGAATCACGTCGACACGGTCCTTCCATATTCCGCATGAGTGATGTGTCCGTGGTGTGAATGAGTGAAGAGGTGTGCGCGGGAGCCAGATGAAAATAGTTGATGGATCTTCTTTTGGGGTTGTGCCATGCCTTCAGACTGCACCTTTAATTGTTATTGCTAATTAGTATTGAGCAGCGCAGTATTGACCGTGTGGTGCTGCTAATTAATCCATCAAGGACAATTGACTGAAGCTGAGAGCAGCTGTACAGTAGGCGGCGTAGGGAAGGAGGACAGAGACACACTCACACACACACACACACACACACACACACGTATACATATGCACACGCACACATTGCTGTCAACTTGGCCCGTTCTGCCATCCCTAAAGGAGGATACTATCTTTATCTTTGTGCTCTCAGCCCCAGCATCAATTATTCTCTGGCAGACGTTGCCTCGTCAGGGAACTTCCACCGCCCCGCCCCCCATACTTCTCCTGAGGTCATGTGATGTTGCCCCCCCCCCCGCGCTGTGTTATCGCCCGTTTGGTGCTCCTCCTCGTCTGTTTGTCATCTCTTCAAAAGGCTGCTAATGCTCACTTTGGAGGCACGAGTCCTAGGTGTCAGAGGAGGTGAGGCGGAGTGACTCGCAGTGTCTTGGGGGGAAGACATTTTTCTCCAGAGTCAGTGTGAATGAATGAATGAATGGATGGAGGGAGGGAGGGAGGGAGGGAGGGAGAGGGAAATAGAGGAAACCTTTCTATCCACCTCCACCTCTCCTCTTCCAACAGTACCACAATTTTAGGGATGAGAGAGGCGTTATCTCACCTTTGCCGTCCACCACCACCACCGGCCGGCGGCCTCCAGCATCTGTAAATTGGTCTCAGCCACGCTGGCATCTCGTCTGCCTTTCCTCATCCCTCTCTCTTTCTCTCCTCCCCTTCCTCTTGCATTCACTCCTCCGCCTCAAGTATAGCATAATTGCATTTCCCGGCCCTGATTTCCATACTAAACATGCGTCCCTCCATCCGCAGGAGAGCCGGCAGCCTGGCTCAACGTCACCGCGGTTATCGCTGCGCAACAGGCCCCATCCACACGCCCGCACCCAACGACCACCGGCATCGTAATTACCCACATTCGGGGGCAGTCGCCGCGTCCCACTCGGCGAACCCTTTTTTTTTCATTTTTCATTGAGTCGAGTCGGGGAAGCTTCTCCGCTTGTGAAGCCACGCGCTCGTTACCTCCTCTTCATTACTTGCTCGTTTGTTTGTCTTTAGCTTGTTGCCTTTCAGATATTGACCCGCAGTGTCTTTCACTAAGCCCCCCTGCTGTGTCTGCACAAGCCTTACAAGTAGCAGGACATGCTTAATGAATTACCCACAGTCTGCTTTAATGGCTGGTTGCACCTCTCGCACGTCTCCTCTGGAGGTTTCCATTACACCTCTCACAAATCTGCCGTGTCATCTGAAATTGCCGTTATGAGGGAGGCGATTGGCGGGCACACCCAGGGTGTGTGACAACTTGATGTAGCAACACATCGATTCGATACAACCGGCTCGGAGCCCTCCGCCACGCAGAGCACGATCGCTGCTCCCCCCACAAAAGGAGAAGCACTTACAGGAGGGGTGAGACTCCCTGCAGGTGTGGATGGGACTGGATGGGACTCTGTCAGCCCCCCCCCCCCCCCCCCCCCCCCCCCCCCCCGCCCCACCTCCCCTGTGGGGGCCCCCCCCTCCGCATCTTATACAGACCCAAATGATTGCATCTGCCCACCTCTTCCATTTACCCCCTCACTGTGGCTCCGTGCCCCCTGATGGGGGGAAGCTGTGCTGAAAGTACAGTGTGTCCCAGACAGCGTGGATCTGTGAGGAACACGTTATGTTGATTTGGGTCGTCCCAGATGTTTCTGTTCACCTTCGTCGATGCATCTTAGCTTTAACTTTGCTCGGTCCACTTTCTGTTTGCTCTCATGGAAAAGGAATGATAAGGTTTGTGCTTCAAGCCTCTAGGTTCTCACAATTACCCACATGTATGTAAGGCTGCTTTCACACCTGCCCTGTTTGCACCCATCCCTGGAGCATGTATGCCCCTGGTGCCCCTTTGTTTGGATTAGTGGTAATGCAATGCATTACCTCTGCATTGTACCACCTACATATTTGCAGCTTTATTTAGCATAAAATCTCCATATGAAATTTCTAAAGAATAGCATATGCTCTTAGAGGCAATGTGTTTTTATATCCGCTGCACAGATGGTGCTAAAACAATTGTATATAGTAAAAGATGTGAGCTGTTTTAAGAGGCTTTGTGTCTCATGTTCATTTTTAGCTTTGTTTTGATTTAAATAGGGATTCTGATCCACTTTGTCAACACATGCAGAACAAGAATGACAGAAAACAAATATCTCTGGCTAAATCGAGCTGCAGAAAATGATAACTCTCCAATAGATAAATATTGTTTCCTGGGAAATTTGAAAAACGTCTTGAAATCTAAAATTGAATCATTATCATCACTATCATTATCATCATTATTTTATTATTACTATTATTAGTATTATTATATTGTTTTACTAGTTTTTTTCTTGTTATTTTTGATCCTCTACTGTCTTTACTATTACCTGTATCGCTCAAAACGTGCTATGTAAATAAAGTCTAATTATTTGTATCACTATCAAAAATCACTCCCTCACTAAGTGTCATGGGAGTCTGTTGCATAATTCTTGTGTCACACACAAACAAACAAACAGAGGGACAGAGGTGGAATATAACAACACTTGCCTGTGAAGGATGTCAAAGTCTTTAAAAGAGGATGAGAGTGAGAGCAGGATGGTAGAAACATAGCTTGTATCATAATCTGTCAGACTATCCCCTTGGTGAAATCAGCGCTTTATGAGAGTTGGCTCATCCACATCTTGCATGATTAGTCACACTGATGAGTTTCCCTCAGATTATATGAAAAGAGGCTCTTTCTGCTTTTACTTCTTGCTGTAGCCACTTAGTGTGAAGGAAAGTTGTATCTGAAATTGCTGAAATGAGAAACTCAGCAGCGGGTGATGGTGATTGGATGTGGTGAGGTGCGACCTCACACGGCGGCGCCAGACGAGTTTATACAGCAGATGCGACATTGAGTCATCAAGGGGCGGAAAAAAAACAAACACATGAAATGAATGTGATTCCTTAAAGACAGGATAAACGGCTCTGTCAGCCGGAGGAATAGTTTCTGTCTTTGAGGAGCGGGGGTAGAATCCATCTTCTCCTCTAAACCTCGGCCAGTACATGCATTTTAATCTACAGGAAGTCTAACGTCAGCAGTTTTTAACATATTTCCTGGACCTCGGAGGTATAATGGGTTTTTTTCCTTCTTTCCCTATTCTCTCCTCAGATGAACAGCAAACGCTCCAGCAGCTTCCGACGAGCCATCGCCAATGGCCGCCGCACGCTGCAGAGGGAGATCCTGCTGGACGAGACGGGGCTGGGTCTGTACAAACGCTTCGTGCGCTATGTGGCCTACGAGATCCTGCCCTGCGAGACCGACCGGCGCTGGTACTTCCACCAGAACCGCCTGTGTCCGCCGCCCGTCTTCATCGCCATCGTCACCATCGTGCAGGTCAGGGGACGACGTCAGGGGCATGTCTCAGGATTCTTAGAGTAGCAGTAGCTTAAAGGTGCAGTGTGTAGGATTTGGTGGCATCTAATGATGAGGTTGTATGTTGAATCACCTTTCTGAATGTGCAGGAGAACCTATGGTAGACATATAGTTGTCATTCAAACTCAAAAGATGTTTAGTACGTCCACTTTTGCCTCTGTAAAAACATGGCGGCCTCCATAGCTCCTCCGTAAATATAAATTAATGGGCTCATTTAAGGGTAATGGGAACAGAAATGCATTTAGATGATTATGAACATGTTGACAAAAATAACCAAAATCTTACACACTGCACTTTTAATGAAAATGATAGTGAATGATAATGCACCTTTTAAACAGGTTTACAAACTACTTTGCAACCATAACAATAGAACCTGAAGTGCAATCACAAATGGAATCACAAATAAAGCAATAAAAGAAAAAAATCACCACCAGATGTCACTAAATCCAACACTCGGCCTGTGAAATTTCTCTTGCTCCCAACCCTGACGTTACACGGCTGTGCCGCCTCAGACCCAGTGAAAAGATTTCCTCTCTTTGATCACACCCTTTTACTGTGAGCTCCGTATGAGCTAGTAACCCATTTGGGAGTCAGGGGCTTAGCGGCTGCATTTAATGCCGCTCCTCCGAGCGTAAACCCTCAGTCAGACTCCGTTCAGGGACTTTTTTTCCCCTTAGACACAGAGTTTGGAAGTTGGAAATCAGGTCAATAAGCACCCAGGCTTCCATATTGCCATTAGAGTTCGGAATTCTGGAGAAGCTGGTACGAGTGGGATGGAAAAATTGCAAGCGACACATCCCGGACTTTTCTCTGATTAAAGCCGCGGCTTCACAACACATGAGCGCACACTGCCGGACTATTGTTCCAAGACGAGTGGAGGAGACGGTGGGGGGAGGACAGCTCTTTTGACATCAACTACTTATTGTCTCTCCCTCCTGTGGGTTCAGGTGACAGCCTCTCCAGCCAAATGTTTAAAATGAAATGCATCTTTAATTACCCTCCATCAGAGAAGCCCCGATGGCGGCAGTGAAATGGTTTCCCGATGAGTTCGTTTTAGCTCAAATAAAACAGTTTCTCAACAAAACTTCTCCATTCCCCCTGAAATCATCATAATTGTCAGGACGTGCGACCAGATGCTCCTCTAACGTCTTCAAATGGCCCTGAATGGTCTGTAATGACAATGAAGATGCGATAATAACGGTTCACATTCATTGTAATTCATGGAGACAATGAGTCATTATTCTATAAAAAGAAATTAATGGAATTGAACGAGATGCAGGCAGTAACTGTCTCTGCCCGTCTTATGAGCGTCAGCAGTGGAATGAACAAGAGGGCGTCAAGTGTTTTATTTATTTTTTTTATTCAAGCACAATTGGTTTGGTTTTCTGGGCCAACCTCCACCTTCTGTGGCAGCAGTGAGCAGGGGCTTCAGGGTTTAATGGGTCTGTCAGCGAGAACTGACACTTTGGTGTCAATGCTGTGTCTCTGTTGCAGATCATTGTGTTCATGTGTTACGGCATCATGCTGAACAAATGGGTGCTGCAGACCTACCAGCCCGACTTCATGAAGAGCCCTCTGGTCTACCATCCGGGGCACCGCGCGCAAGTCTGGCGCTTCTTCAGCTACATGTTCATGCATGTCGGGTACGTCCCTGAAAACTCAGCTCCTGGTTGTTGTTTTTTTTATCAGAAATGATGCCAAAAACTCTAAATTCATGTCTTTTGCTCTCCGTCTCCTCAGTTTGGAGCAGCTGGGGTTCAACGCTTTGCTTCAGCTGATGATCGGTGTGCCTTTAGAGATGGTCCACGGCATCTTACGGATAAGTCTGCTCTACATGGCAGGAGTGCTGGCCGGTGAGTGTCTGTTTAAAGGAGCGCCGGGAATCTTTACCTGAGATGTTTGTTTATAGCGTTTATAGCTTTAAGAAGACATGTTCAACACTGGCCCATTCCTACTGACTTCCACAGAGCACTGAAACACCACCTCTTCATTTCCTTTGTATCAATATGAAATGTATCAAACTTGGCTCTGCTGAGGTCACTGAGATCGATGAGATTGTCCCGTTTCCTTCCTTTTTCATACCCTGGAAAACACGTCTCATCGTGTGGACGCCTTCTCTGAATGATGGCCTCCATGAGCCCTGCCATCTCTCGATTTTTTTTCGATCATGAATTCAATGCTTCAGTTCCAATGCCTTCCTTTGCCAAAGTTCTCCCTTCTCCTTTGTTCTTCCCTCCTCTTTCACCTGATTCATTCCTTATTTCCACTATGTTCCACACCATCTCTCTCCCTCTCTCTTCATTCTCTGTCTTCCTCTTTCATCTTGTCAACTCATGCATTTTTCACACAAAGGCTTTTCTTCCGTTTTTCCTCGGCAGAGTGTTTTTTTGCAGCTCCATCTGCTCGTCCGGCTTGTCTCTCTCTGCAGATCGAGATGAAAACATGCTGCGGTTTCACACAACACACTCTGGACGAGACACAAACACTGACTCAGCATGTCTCTGAATGGAGGTGATGATGGCGTGAGATAAAGATCCTTGTGCCTGCTCCATTGTGTTTGGTCAACTGCTTCAAGGGTGTGTGGAAAATGTCAGCCTCCGCTACAGGGATGTATAATTCATATTACAGCTGATCAGTGCTGCACAAAGTCGTATAGCTCCATGTTGTACCACTCTTAGTGCGTCAGTTAGTATGATGTTTACAGATATAAGTCAAAAAGAGACATGTGGTGAATGTTCGGCCTGGAAAAGAAATGGATGTAACTCGGGACTTATTTTTTATAATGAGAGATGTGCGAGTAATCATTTTGGATAAGGGATGATTACATCATTACATTTATTACACCCTGGTTTATAGATGTATTATGTCAATGATAGTCAGTGGAGGAAAGTCTGTATGGGCCTCACTGATGGTGACAGAAGGTGCAGTAACGCCATTTGGCCACTATGTCATTTTTGCCTTAAAGCCTGGTGCTTCTTCTTGTAGGAGTTTGTACCATGTTTCGTTCATCTATCCCATTTTAACATGGGAGTCAATGGGGATTGACTCGCTCTTGGACGCAGCCTCAAGTGGCCACCCTGGGAACTGCAAGTTTTTCCACTTCCGTATTGGACTCATCCATCAGCCCTGGAGGTTGCTGCTTAATTTCCATTGTTCACTCTCAGTTCACCTTGCAGTCACAAATATGCATATATTATGCAAATAAGAGCATCGCTGTGACACCGGTTCCCCATTTCTGATGAGACATTTGAGTGGCAGTGATTCCATTTACTGCAGGACTATCTTTATCTAAACAATGGTATGACCCCATAGAAGAAAACCTTCAGTAAGGCTCTGTGTTTTCCCTGTGAACAGTTGCGTACTTCAGATATTGTTGGTGTATGCTCAGACATGTATACATTATCTGCTCTGCATTATGAAGTGTTCTTTCCCTTTTTATAGAACACTGACATAGACAGAAAAGTCTGTTTATTCTCAGTCTAGCCCTTTGTTTAGTGTTATTGCCAGTCTGCAGTATATCCAGAGTGACCTACTTTGATGTGTTTTTCCTCTTTTATTCCTCTTTGTTGACTTTATTAGTCTGAAAATTGCTTTGATTTTTCCTGTGTCGGCACCTTCATCATTTATTAACATCAAGGTCTTCATTTCACCGCGCGGATTGAAGGTCCGGCGAGACCCGGGATCTGCGTCCACGATCAGACGGTTTAACTGCATTGATAAGACGTGACAAAGGCATGTGGCCTGGCCCTTTATTCATAACGGAAGGGGGCATCATCATCAGCAGCGGTATGACTGGCAGTGTCCGGAGGTTTTTGGCTGCAGTGCTAAAATATTTTTGACACAAACCTCATTAACTTCCATCCCCCTCCCAGCCAGTCTGCAGATTGGATATTAAAAATCCACGCCTATCACTGGATGTGGTTTCCCGTTGCACTTTTTGCCGTAAATGCCTATTTGCAGAAGTTATATCAGCACAACCGGGTGAACCTCCTTTCCTCTTTCATCTTTAGTCGTAACAATTTCTGTCTGGAGCCTCATAAACGTCTGACTAACCGTTATTTGAATACTGTTGAGAGCGATAATTCACATCCAGCTCTATTTATTCATTTTTAGTGACCTGATCTGATGCGAGTAAAGATCGAATTTCTTCCCCTCTTCCTCCTCCAGTTGTAAAATGGAGCTAAATCTGCTCGAGCTTGCTGAAAGTCAGAGCCGCACTCGCTGTTAACACTCATGAATTATTTTAGCTTTGATTTATTTTAACAGCCATGGCTGCGGAAGCGCGAGCGAGAGAGCGCGGGACCCGCAGGAGGAGAAGCGGCGGAGTAACGCAGGGCCCTCTCGAGGGGGAATTAGCGTAAGTGCTGTTTGAGATGTTGTTTGGAGATTTAAGCTGCAGCCCGAGTCTGAGGAGAAGAGGAGTCGGTGGTACACGCTGACATTTGCAAGCTTGGAGCCAGGAGAGAAACCCCGTTCTCCGGGGGTTTTGTGGTTGAGTTACATCACTGTGATCAAAAATTGAATTTCTTTAGTACAAGCCGAATCTGAAGCTCGGTGGAATCAAATTTGAATTTTAACGTTCAACGTGATATAGTGTGCAAAAACTCGATCATCTCCTCGAACAGGGTGCGGACCACGGGGGATCTCCAGACTTCTCAATAAGACATGAGCTCCTGTGAAAACATGGAGGGGGGAGTTCTGCTGGATCCTTTCAATATGCACATGTTTTCTGTTCATATAGTTTTTCTGCCTTTAACCTCGACCGCGCAGTCAAGCTTCATCTCACACTCACTTTGATATAGATACTGACAATAATGCTCTACTCTCCATCACCATCAAAAACAAACTTAGAAATAAGAAAAACAATAACACAGTAGCCATCACTTCCTCTATATCACCATTTAAACAGAGAAATCCAAACATTCTGAGTAGTTTAATTGTCACAATACATACTTAAAAGTCCAGTGTGTACGATTTTTGTGAAATAAGGTCTTCTCATATAATTATACTAATGTTTTTAAGACCTTACAATCACTTGATTGTATGTACTGTTGTTTGTGTTTGCCTGGAATGCCCCCTTTATGTTTATATCAGGAGCAATTCACACACTTGTGGTGGCTCATGAGGCTCATTGATGTTTGAGAGGGATTCACTCTGGAAACGGTACCTTCAAAAAAATATCATGTCTCATAACGTTTGTCCAGGATCCAAACCCATTCATTGAAGTCAATCTGAGCTAATTTATTACACTTTAATTCTTGGTCAATACTCCAACTGTCTACTCGGAGTTTTGGAGTTTGATCAAACAGAAAAAACGCAGTGTCATCCCCCCCCCCCCCCCCTCCTCAGAGGAAATCTCTCCCCTGGTCACTGTCCACCCCCATGATGCTGAACTACTATTCATCCGGATCCATATTGATGGAAACAGTAATGAACACGTGAAAAACAGTGGAGATATAAAGGTAGTTGCCTCGCTATAGTTCACACACCGCTCACGATTCTCTGAGTCGACACTTACTGGACCTCTTAGTTTCAGCTGCTCCGTCTGACAAATGAGGAGAAGGAGCAGAAACAGGCCGAACTCCTCCTGAACAGCGAGGAAGAGCCGAGCTGTCCCACGCTCACGCCGTGATGAACGACTTTCGGCAGCGCCATTATTTCACCCCCTGATTCTTGTTGATGGAGTTGAAATTGGAGCCTGGGCCGCCACAAATGTTGTGATCCGTGGGAAAGTGGTCCATCATTAGGCCGCGGGGCCGGGACACACACCGTTTGAGTGTGGGATTCAACTTTGTGTCTGTGGCGTTTGGGAGGCGGGAGAGTGGGAGGGGTCTCAGGCCACAGGCTTTGGGCACAGTGGGAGGCTTTCAAAAGGAATGAGGGTGGCCACCGTTATATAACTGCACACACATTCATTGTGACTATTATGGACTCCTCTAAACGCATGGAGGAGGGCACATCTACACAGTCATTTATTGGACTGCAGTGCTGTGTGTGTGAGTTCACCTCAGTGTGTCACTGAATCCCATGCACTGGACCTTTAAAAAATGGATGAAAACAACATCTGTATCATCGTAAGAAACAAACAAAAACAAATTGTGATCTTGCATGATTTGTGATTTCTTTTCAGTGAGGGGTGTCCGACTCATTTTCACCAAGGGCCTTTACGGATGCCTTACTAGTGAATAACCACTCCCTCTGTCTCCATAGTTTTCTTATTATTTATACAAGTAACAATTATTGTAGATGCATTTGCATGTATGCAATAATATGTGTAAGCACACAGCTCTGTATTATCATAACATAACTCACACGCCTATTAAGCGCTCATGGGCCGCACGAAAGGACGTAGAGGGGAAGGATTTGGCCCGCAGGTCTTGAGTTTGACTCGTGTTTTATGTAATGTGGGGTTGTGTGCAATTTTTTTTCTCTCGCCATTATCTACATTTACTTTGCACACATGGGAATTGTATGTATATAAATAATAATATAGGAATTGTATGTAAATAATTGTATGTATTTGAGCGTGTGCACACGATCGCTGTTGCCTCGTGGAGTTTCCCTGCTTCTCGCCTCACCATTCACCAGCCCTCCCTCACTCTCTGTAAACCTCTGATTACTTGTGAACGTTACTCAGTCAAACCCTTCGTTCTTCTCCATTTTGTGGCCCGTGGCTGTCTCCTGTTTATCCTCATGCCGCCTCTCTCTCTCTCTCTCTCTCTCTCTCTCTCTCTCTCTCTCTCTCTCTCTCTCTCTCTCTCTCTCTCTCTCCCTTTTTTTATTTCCCTTCCCCTTCAGCTCATGAGTTCAATCATGTCTCTCGCTATCAGCTCCTGCGCGCATGTTGCTTGTTATTTTTTATTTTTTATCTGTACAGCGGCAGACGGAGCCTTCAGATGACTTCTGCATTCAGCGGGTGTACGTATGTACCCGGCGACGTGCTGCAGGTATTGTGCCTTTTGTGTGCGCGTGACGATGCATTTGTGAGGATTTCGGCACGGCAGGCGCCTCGCTCTCAAAGCCAAAACACACCTTTTCCTTTTGACGCCGCCACAAAGTGGCGCGATAAAGTCAGACGCACACATGAGAGGAGGATATGTATCTGCATTTATGTCTGAACTTTGAATGACGAGATCAAATGCGGCTTTGATACAAGTGTCTCAGATTATGTTCTGCTACACGTGCATCTGTAAATCTCGCCGCAGCCTGATCTTCGCTCCAGCACTACAGCTCTGCAGTACCACAGTGGATGCAAAGAAGCACGATGTTGCACATTTAGTCCCCGGATGTTTGCTGACAAAAGAGACAATACGGTTACTATTCAGCCCGATCCTGGACCACGTCCCTCCTCATTTCGCATCCACTCGCTAATCCTTCATGGCTCCGTGGCTCCAACTGAAGAGCTCCACTCCAGCTCGGCGGTTCATAATGAGAGCAGCATCAGTCAGGCTTTCAGACCATGCTGACGAGACAAATGCAGAAACGTTGAGTCATGTTCGGCTCCACGTTAAAGACTTTGTCTCCTCTCCTCTTTCTCTCCCTCCCTTGTCTCCACTGTTTCTGCTTCCCATCAGCCAACAGCGGCGGCTTCTTCAGTCTCCTCATGCGCTTCAGGACATAAGCACTTTGCCAGAACACCGTGTTTTTTCTCCCCAGCGTGGCTCAGTGTGAGCCTCGGGGTGTCTGTCTCCTCTAACACCTTACATTACTGACAATCCACATCCTCCAGCAGCTTCTCAAAACACTGAGTCCCCACCGTGTCCTGTTGCAGGCACATAAACCATTAGTGAGCTGAACCCACTCAGCCTTTTTGTTTCCTGACTGTGGCCAAACTTCCACTTTGACTGATGTGATTGTTGTCAACATACCAACATGTTCTGCTGAAACTGAGAGAAAACACGATTTTTGTTGTAAGGATTTTTTTTTAAACATTTACTGCCAGAGACAGTAGATGGTGATGCTGATGATGTTCCTGCATGTAAAGGGAAGTTAGAAATATAATGAAGGCTTTTTATCCTAGATCCAAACGATGAATGTCACGACAAATAAATTGTACATAGTACATGCGGATGAAGATGATGATGAGGAAGGGGAGGAGGAGGAGGATCAGAGATAAAGAGTGTTGCTGCTGCTGCTGCTGCTGCTGGTGTTGATGATGAGGATGATGATGCGCATTGGGATGCGGATGAGAGTGATGATGAAGACGATGCGGGGGACAAAGATGATGAAGATGATGAGGATGATACTGATGAGTAGAAGGAAAAGAAGGATGAGGAGAAGGTGACATTGAGGATGATAGCGATGGATGGAGATCAGGATGAGGAGGAGGAGGAGGAGGAGGAGAAGGAGTATAAAGAACTTAAGATATGGTGAAGATGAAGATAATGACGACGGCGCTGGTGATGATATAAAGAAGTGACAGGGGGATTGTGATAATGAAGGCGATGAGGACAGTAAGGATGATGATGATGAGGTCTAGTCCGACGATGAAGACACCTCTGTCCAGCAGCCTGTTAAACACAACACACTGTCCTGAGTCCCGTGAACAGAGACGTCACATCCCTGTCTCACACTCATTATTGTTGTGTTCTGACAAGACGAGGCAGAGACATGTGGCCTGATCTCATCTGTGGTCTGTGGGGAAGCCGTAATGGAGATGTGATAAATGACTGTGTGTCACCGTGACCTCATTGTTACCAGCCAACTGATGTTGTCATTACTCCGCCGCTCCTTGCCAGCCCGCGTGTGGCGCTTAATTCCTCAGCCCTTGATTAATGTGCCTGTGATACCAGGTAGGATGGCAGCAGTTTCTGCCGAGGTCATGAGACTCACTTATTTGTCGTCACTGATTTAGCCCAGTGATCGTTTCTGCAGAGATGAAATGAGTCTATTTAGCTTCTTGGTGACGGTGTGGACGGGGGACTCACTGAGTTCTGGGCTCTACTACACTCCGGTTATATAAGTGAAGGTTTTCTACAGTGCTCTGTGCATTGAGGGGGAAATATGATTATATCAGCTGCCAGTGAATGGAGGTCTGGTCTGTAGCCAAGAGTGACGTTGTTCAATGTACATTCTGCTGATAGTGATGTTTGGTAGTTAGAGACAAGTGAGTGATGCTATTGTGCTGAGAGACAAGAAATACACTTCAATACATTGAGTGATCAAAAATGAATTGAATTTCTTCAATCTTTTAGTTTGATTATAACATATTACTTGTTGATAATAAATGATTTGATGATTTGTCTGTCAGTGAAGAAGTACAGTGATACAGGAGATCTAGTTTATAATGTGATTTTAAAGGTGCAGTGCATTGGATATATTGACATCTGGTGTTGCAAGTTGTCGTACTTTCCCTCCAGGCATAAGGATGTGTGGTTGCCTTCAGCTATCATTTATGTATGAGATACTTAGATATGATATTATCTGTCTATATCATTTGTCTATGAGTAATGACACAACAGTGAGTAAATTTCTACTTACCTCTAAACCCCCTCCACCCCCCCACCCCAGAATAATTAATTTCATGTTCCACTTCTTCCAATAGAAGAGGAGGGGGAAAAAATCCTAAAATTCCTTAAACCCTACATACTGGACCTTTAATTGCATCATTCATGTGACTGACACGTTCCTTATCAGTGTGGCAGCAAGATCCTTTTCCCTTTGTGGAGGTCACTGGTAATGGATTTAGGATTATACAATGTCATCTGAGGAAACACATGGACACAGGATGCTGTGATTACAACAACTCCCATGATCCCACACTGCTTAACAACATTGTCCAAATATATCTTGTGTTATTGTTTTAATCAAGACTTCGATTAAGACTGCGAGGATCCCACAAATCACCACCACTCTATCAACACATTTGCATACATCATCGATTTGCCTTTATGTGTACAGGGTTACACATTTAATGCACTGCACATCTGAAATACCACCCCCCCCCCCCCCCCACACAACCTATTTTTCCCCCCCCATCCATCATCTGTACTGCTAATCCTTTAAAGGTCACGGGGGGGAGGCGGAGCCAATCCCAGCTGACATATGGGTAGAGAGGCGGGAGCTCCTCGGATGGGACGACAGGTTGTCATTGGCCAAAGACACAGGAACACTTGCAGAGACAACTCGCCGTAACTCTACAGCAGTGCTTCTCAATTATTTTCTGTCATGCCCCCCCTAGGAAGAAGAAAACATCTCGCGCCCCCCCGCGCGACTATAAATAGTATCATTTGTCATTTGTCATTTGTCTACACTAACACTTTCAAATAAGATCAATAAAACACATTTATGTCAAGACTCTAGTTCAGTGTTTGAATTAGAGCCAACAGCCACTAAGTTGTATGAGACAATCTATGATTTCTGAATATTGGAACGAGTCAATCAATCAGAAATGATGACTCAGCTAAAACCTCAGACCCCAGACACTGAACTCTGTGC
>JAFBJT010105738.1:60131-75053 GCA_016785325.1 Chascanopsetta lugubris
CGCTGCCCCCTGCAGCCTGACTCAGAGATGATGGACATTAGTTTGAGGCCTCATTCGACACATTTGCACGACACAAAAAGGAATGGATTCGTTGTCTGACTGAAATTGGACTTTTATAGATACACGTAAACACGTGAGCCGATTGAGACACGTGAAGTCATTTCATTGATCAGTGTCAGTTGAATTCAGGGCTTCGATAATTAATCAACTATTCAAATAGACAGCAACACATTGGGTTATTGATTAATCAGGTCTGTTTAAAAGCCCAGAACACACGTCCTGATGAGTGTCGTCCAACAATGTAGTTTGATTTTTTCAAATAAATAGCTCGGAATATTGAAATAACATGGACGTTTTTTAAAATCTGATTAAGTGACTGATTGAAATAAATGATTCACAGATTGATGAATATTCAAATGAGTTGCTATCCAAGCTGATATACTCAAACTGGGGTTTCTGCACCTAAATTTGAACACATCAAAACATTTGTTTTTTTGGAAGTATGGTCACTACATTTAGATCAGACTTTAACGACAAGGAATAGATAACATTTAATCTGTGCAAAAGTAAAGTGTATTCCAAGTATGAACTGTAGGGGGCGCTAAAGCTGCCCAATTTACTTGTTTACATAACATCAGTTTGCTCCCAGTGGCTAAGTTGTATGAAATTGTTTGTTCTGTGTTGTCATAGGTTCAACTAGAGAATTGGTCAAATACTAACAAGCTAAAGGGAGCATATCGCCACCTCCTGGAGTGGAGTAGGACATACCCCAGTCATCAAATTGATCCCCCTCCCGTGCCGTTTCAAAGACTGTCGTCCAATCAAATGGCAGAGTCGACTTTTAACCTTAGCACAACTGAACTGTACATGTAAACATTAGCATGGAGCCCACCCACTATGTGTACATCTACATCTGCTCTGCAGAGCCAGTGGTTTCTGATGAGGCTATTCCTCTGTTTTCCATCCATTCGTTTCAGGGTCTTCGCTTGCCTTCACCGTGGCTTTCTAACCTCGAGCACAGGAAATCACTTCCATCATTAGAGACACGCTCATGTGCTCCGATATGATCAGACTCCCTCCGATTGGTGTTGCCGCGCTGAGCAGTTTCCTCTCAGCAGCTCGGAGGATGTGACTTGCGGCGTTTATTGATTTTTCCTGATGCCCCCCTCAGGCTGCGGGGGAAAATAAATATTATCATATCTCCCCCATGTGGTAAATTTGGACAGGGAAGAAAACAGTTATATAAACAGAATCAGTCTCTGAGGAAGCCGAGGGCAGGGTGTGTCTACAGTGGCCATGTTGGCTCAGAGGGAATTACTGTACGTCTCATTTTCCAGATCACAGCTTGGCTCCTGGAATCAAGTTGTGCAAGTTGTGCATCATTTTCATTTTGTTTTTATTCTTTATTTTTTTAACACCCAGACAAGAGAGGTCCTGATTTGTGATGCGCTCAGATCTTTGTTTTTCCTCCTTGAAGTGGTTTGTTGTTTGATGTGCGGAGGAGGCTGCAGGTGTAGCGTTTTACTGGCTTTGAAGATGCTGACAGTTTGGGATGTTCCTGCACTGATGAGTAAAAGTTTGCAGACTCCGACTTCCCCTGCACATCATGTGACAGGATCCCGTCTCCACCCGTCCATCCACGCTCCACCTGGGAGTGAGGGGACGGGTGATGGGACGAGGACTGATGGAGAGTCACTTGGAGGGAAGAGGTGATATTCACCTTATCTCATGATACTGAGGTGTCTGTCTCCTTTATAGGACTCCTCCAGTGTGACAGCACCATTATAGTTGAAATGAGCTTCTGAAACGACGCCTCACCACAAAATGACATTTGAGTCCATGAGCTTTTCAAATATTTGGTGAAGACGACAAAGACCATGTGACATCGAGTCACTCTGACATTTTCACTCTTTCTTCCATCGCCTCCAAACTGAATCTGCTCATATAACATGATACAACAATCCAGTGCTATTCATAGATATTTTCATTAAAGGATCATTTACTATTAAATAGTTTTAAAAATATGTATTTGAGGGGAATTTTTTCTATGGTTGGTTATTAAAATATTCAGCATATGTTTTCCTGTGGGATCATATTATCAAAAAAAATCTAATTTCAGAACTTTTTTTATGTAGCCAAATTTCAAAGATCAGTGTTTGTCTAAATAATTATATTTTATTTTGAATATTTTAAAAAGGTATGATAGAAAAAAATGTGCCAGAATATAGAAAAAGAAAGACAAACATTAAGAAAGAGAAAAATATATAAAAACATTAGATATAAAATAATAAACATGGAATTATATAATTGATATTGTTAGTTCAGGTCTTAGATGTAGCCGACCAAATCACATTTGCGCTGCTATACAGAGCTTACAAGGCCCTATATTTCATTACTCGAATGTTAAATCAAATAATAATGTAACAATAATGCATATTTTATCATTGCTTCTGTTACTGAGTGGAGCCAGCTGTCACACACTGCAGAGTGCCTCTCCTGGTGTGTGTTTTATTGTAACTCACTTCTCCATATTAGAGACTGTTTCTTTGTTTGTTTTTAAAAAAAGAAGGAAAAATAGAAATACAGAGTTGTTTGTGACCTTGTCCAAATGTTGAAAAACAGCCTTAAATCATTTTTAAAAGAAACCTGAGGACATTTGAAGTGAGAGGAGACAACACCCCTATTTCTAAACGCTCTGTGTGCAGCTGTGTGCAGCGTTTCCTGTCTAACCGTTATTCTTGCTCCCACTCACCCACTTTTAACATTAGTGTCCATCTCCTCTCGTTTGAGGCTGGTGAATAAATCTGATTGGGCATCTCCTCAGTTTATTAGCCAACAGCACAGCCATGTGATGCAGGATCACTGACCACAGCACATCCACCAGGAGGGCCATGAGATTTAATGTATCCCATGTACAGGTGCGTGGCGCACAGTGCAGTGCGCCGGCGGAGGCTGCGGGCTCACAAAGAGCTCTGACGATGTCGACGATGACTCGGAGACGGCGACGACTACGATAAATAATCTGTGGGCCTGTGTGGACGATTAGAACCTATTTATTTTTTAAGGGAATTTTTTAACGCACCAGAGTGCCGTCTATTCACACTCCTTAACAGTAGGTGGCGATGATGCCTTGTATTGCTGATAGACACCCACAATTTCACAGATCGAGGAAAACTTTGTTTACATATGCTAATGTACAGAAGAAACATAAGTATGACACAGACTACATGAAATATGGATTTCCTCAATCTGTCACACAGTGAACCAAACAAATTCCATACAGCAGACAAGTGAAAAGCATCATGTTTGTTCCCGGTCATGATTCATCATATTTTCAGAGGCTTAAAAGCTGCGCGTACATATATATATTTTCTTTTTTCATTCCCACTTTCGTTCCATTGTCGCTCTCAAACTTGGTGCGAGCCTCAGGCGCTGTGAAACTCCACACGCCTCGGATCATCTCACCATCCGCCGTCTGCGTCTCGTCCCAGAGAGAGTGTAACGTACAAGGCTGACCCACAGCTGCAGGGCTGCCTGCAGCCACGGCCACGGTCGTGGTGCAGCAAGTTTGCTGTTTGCAAAGAGGCTGAGTTTGTGTGAGCGTCGGGTATTACACTGCAGCCACGCGTGGCTTTGAACGTGTATTTGACTTGTGCTGGTGTACGGCGGGGTGCATGGCACACAGTGCAGTGCGCCGGCGGAGGCTACGGGCTCACAAAGAGCTCTGACGATATCGACGATGACTCGGGGACGGCGACGACGACGATAAATAATCTGTGCGTGAGGTGGAATGTGTCGGCTTAGCAACGGAGTAACGGCACACCTCGATGCTGAGTGCAAGAATCCTAAATCTCAAATCCCCTCGAAGTCGAGGTGAAAAGGTGGGGGTGGGCTTGGGAGGGGAGAAGGGCGGGGGGTGTTGAGACCTGACGGCTCTGTTTAATATTCACACAGTTTTTTGGAGCCACTCACCAAAGCAGAGCAAGCAGGAGGAGAGAGCCATTTGTTTCCTCCCCGTGGAGCCCGTCTCTTCCTCAAAGCCCGAGGTCTCAAACAGTCGTCTCTCGCTCTCGCTCTCTCCCTCTCTCTCTCTCTCTCTCTCTCTCTACCTCTCCCTCTTTCCGTCTCTCCTTCTCCCTCTCTCTCCCTCCTTCCTCTTCGGTAAACTATTTTGAAACTGAACATTAAATATTGTTATACTGATGACGTCTTTGGTTCAGGTCCTCTCTTTGGGGCAGCCATGTTGCACCACCATGTTGTTAGCACATAATGGACAAAATACACTCTGCATGATTATGATATACACATGATATACACAAATACACTTGTACAAATGATATACACTTGTCAGTAGGAGAAAGTATGTTTCTATATTTGTTTGCAGCCAACCACTTCCTACA
Source organism: Chascanopsetta lugubris (assembly GCA_016785325.1). Classification (NCBI taxonomy): domain Eukaryota; kingdom Metazoa; phylum Chordata; class Actinopteri; order Pleuronectiformes; family Bothidae; genus Chascanopsetta; species Chascanopsetta lugubris. The sequence goes on from JAFBJT010105738.1 coordinate 64,532, forward strand.
TTCATTGCTTAAAGGGACAAAAGGCTTAGCCTTCGTTGTGTTAATTACAGGCATTTTTATCACTGAACCAAGACATTTATTTATTTAGTTCATTATCTCTTAAATGGGATTAACAAGAAAATATAGACATCTCCTTTTATCTAAATCCAAAAGTTCAAAATTGATCTGTAGTTAAACAGAAAGAAAACATCATCCTCCCCTCAGCGCTAGATACAAACAAAACAACTCTGTATTTCCGATCTTTGGATTTGATCGGGACTCCAGATAAAATGTTTATATCACAGTGTAAATTGTATCACTTAACCACATCTTTAAGCTCGGTAAAAGATGACAGCCTCAGATTCCACCCCTGGCATCATCCCATCGATAATTCATGAACTCCGACACGTTGAAGTATTACGTTAAGATGTTGTGAGGACTCAAAGTGAAACTCAGTTGTTGACGCTGCTCAGCTCGCCCCCCGATTCTCTCTCTCCCCTTTACTTTGAAGAGATCAGAGACCACATACTGTAAGTCACGCCGCGTAATCGCAATTTCGTGGAACTGTCACAAAAAAAAAAACGGGGATGCCTCCGAATCTGCTTCAAATCTTGGAACTGAAGCTCCGACCTTGATGTTCAGCAGCAAAATCACCCACAGGTGTCAGAGTTTTTAGAGGTGAACAAGGCGGGAACGCGCTCTGATTACCATCTGTCTCTAACGTGATCATCAATGCCGCCGCCGCCAACAAGGGCTGACATGGCATTCTTTCAGGCCCCTGTTTACTCCGCACGTACGCGCTGAACAAGACTGTCACCACATGCATTACAGATTTGACATCACAACTGCAGCAAACCCCAGCTGTGATTAAAAAGAGGCTGTTTTGTTTTATCAGCCCTCTCCACTTCCCTTATCAGCTCATTTGCATAATTAGCAGTGGCTGACACTGTCTTAGCCTCAAACTGCCATTGTGATTTTCTCCTGCCGTGGAAGTCTGTCATACTTCGCCGTGGCGACGCTGCGTGGTGAATGCAGTGGCAGGTGTATGGTATTCAGCGCGCGCGCACGCACACACACACGTACACACACACATACACACACATACACACACACACACACCTAAATTCAGCAGCTTCTAATCTAAAGGCCTTTCATGCATTTCCTCAATTTTGTACAAGTTGAAATACTTTAAGGTCAACTTTGGTAGCAGTCGTTTCAGACTTGTCGTGTCGTGTGTCTACATTACATGACTTACCTTCCATATGTCCATTTTTTTCCTGATGTATTCATTCGCAGGAACGCACAAGTATTTTTATACTCACTGCAAAAGCATGTTGGAGTTTTTCTGATCCTGCCCGAGGCACTGTCTCTCTTCATTGTCTTGCCAAATTAGAGTGTTCACTCAAGTGACATGTTTCTAACATTATCCCCGTCAGCTCTGCCAGGGCTCGTTTATTTTTAATTTTGTTGGCCGCGGACAAATTGTGTTGTCTTGTGGCAAAAACATGTATATAACAGCAGAACAAGGTGTGGGAGCACAAAGTGTGGCAAAAATGTTTCAGTCCATACATTTAAATATGGTCAATAATGGTCAACTAAAAATATAAAATAATAGATAAAATAGATAAACAAATACATTCTAGATTTGTAATGGGAGTTTCCCCTGATTAGTTTGACCTTCACTTCCCGTTTCACTGGTCTCATGTTATTGTCGCTCACTTGACTTCCTCTTGGAGAGCCACAGCCTAACGAGTCATACCGAGTCTCCCCCACAGCACCGCGTGGTGTCATAAAGAATGTGAACCCTTACAGGTGTTAGGGTCAGGGTTAGGGTTAGGGAGCAGCTCACACAGCAGCTCATGTGGAGAATAACTAAGATGCCATGTTCACAAAACCCAAGGTTTTAATCTTCTAACACCACAAATCAGTATTTCAAACGAGTCCGTCGCTATGGTACGCTATATGGTAGTGCGCTAAGTCCACATCGATCCACACTTTGTTTTCGGGAGTTTTGAGTGCGCATTACGAGTGTCCTGTGAAATGAGACGGACTACTTGCACCGCTGTGACGTCAGTAGTCTTCAAATGCGCCCTTCGAAGTACACGGTCCCCGAATTGAGACACAGCTTTGAATTCCCTCTTCACCTTCACCTTTGAGTCTCACACAGCTCAAACTAGTCGGTGTAGATGTTTAAACACCAAATAAGTGCTTTAGAACACCGCCTGTAACGGAGACCTTCGTTACAACATGACATTTGTATATATTGCGCACAGGGGGTATTTGTAACACTATCTTCAACACAACAGGCATACACGTCAATAACGGCACGGACACTTTAATATCATCGGCACTTTTATTGTAATGGAAGATTGATACAACTGTTCACCGGAAGGTGGTGGCAGTTGCTAGCTGGCGGATGTAGCGGCGTCATCAAGGTTCCGCCTGAAGAGGGAGACACGGGACAAGCGTATAATTATTGCATGGATCACGCTTGCGGGGTAGCCGTATTATGTGTCGGTGCAGTGGTGTTGGATGTAGCGATGTGTCTATGGTTTTGAATGTGATAATGTGTGTGTGTGAGTGTGTGTATGTGATGTTGCACTGAGCTGTCTGGTTGTGTCTCGCCCAGGGTGTTCGGGCCAAAAGAGTCCGGGGGGGAACAAGTGCTGAATAAATGTTCCGGGGGAGAGACTAAGGGGATAGATAGGAGGTGGGGTGTTGGTCATTTGGTTAATTGGGTGTATGATTATAACTGGGTGTTTGTGTGGGGATATTTAATGGGATACCATCATGGGATATGATTTATTGACATCATTATATAAATTATGTTTGTAAATATATGTGTGTTGTTAGTCTGGGAGCAGCTCTGGGTGCAGTTAGGGATTTAGAGGCAATCCCTGCAATTTAGCTAGACTAATTGGGAGGGCTACGCCAACAGTATTTAAGGCGCCAGTTATGATCTGTCGGTGTGGATGCTACCCCTCGGTCCTGTTGTGTTGCTACTTGGCTGTAACCTACTCACAGTGAGAAAACCATCCCTGATTGGCTCATCTCCGACGCTGCCTCAATTTCTGCTCAGTCCGATGCCACCTCCAGCCGCTAAAGGCTAACTGTTTCACCGCCGATCATTCAGTATAACTGTATTGAGACAGTCTGACCTGCTGGTGAACCACAGTACTGTATCCGTTTGTAATCACTCAGCAGTCTGCAGTAATGTCTGTCCTGATGTTCATTCCTTTGTCCCTGCCCCGACCACCACTTTTCATACTCAAACGATGTGTTTAAACAGCACGTTTGGCTCCTGTCCACATCCACATCTCCATGATTACACTATGCTCACCAATAGAACAAGAGAGCTCACTCTACAGCAAGACTCCTTTGTGTTCCCCTGACCTTCATCTATTTATCTATAGCATGTATATCTCTGTTTGAAGCTCTGTCTCTAAATATCTCCATTTCTCCCTATATGACTCCCCCTATATCTCTCTTTATGTTTATTTATCTGTTTGTATGCATCTACACCTCGATCACTCTCCATGTATTTTCCCATTTCCCTCTTTACGCAGTGGAACCCTAAACATGTCTATCTATCATATTTCTATATCTCTGCACATCTCTATCCTCCCTCTATCTGATTCCATCTCTATCTCTCTAATTGGTATTTCAGATCTTTACAACCTTTTTTCCCAAATCTGTGTGAGTGTGTGTGTGTGTGTGTGTGTGTGTGTGTGTGTTGTGTGTGTGTGTGTGTGTGCGCGCGTACATATGTGTTACCATGCATTGTGCGTGTAAAATGAAAAGGGCAGGTGAAGGTCAGCTGATGTTGCACGGTGATTTTTAGAGAAATGCTCAGAGGAAGGTGACTTGTGCTGCTGCGTGATGAGTAATCTGACTCTGCCTTTGTTTTTCCCCCTCTGCTCTGAAATGCTGTGCAACCACTCACACACACAGAGTCCTGCATTGCAACAACCCCAACACGTCTCTCTCTGTCTCTCTCTCTCTCTGCAGGCTCGCTGACAGTATCCATCACCGACATGCGTGCTCCAGTGGTGGGGGGCTCCGGGGGGGTCTACGCTCTGTGCTCAGCGCATCTGGCCAACGTTGTCATGGTAACTGCCCTCTATCAACAGTATCATCATCAAACGCCTCCATTGTTGTCAGAAATCTGTTTTTCAGCGGAGACGAAATGTCAGAACGGCCCGGGTGGGCGGAGTGAGACACAGGCATCACCCCACATCCCCACTGACGTCTCACTGTGGTCACTTTGGTTTCCACCATCCTTGCGTGATGCTCATTAGGGGAGAATCATATGAGTGTGATAAATAGTTGCCCGGCACTTTTCGGATCAACGCCTCCAACGTTGCCTCTTGTCCAGTCATCAGCTTCAGCTTCAGAGTCTCCTGAGCGCCGGCGAGTTTGTTTGCGTCCATTGAGCTTCTCCCCTGATGCTGCGCACCCCTGTCACAAGGTCTCTGTGTGAAATGCCTTCCAGGTTCTGCCGGGCTCTCGAGGCCGTGTTACATCTGACGAATCACTTTCACTAATGTCGCTGCTCACTGTGGGCAGAGCAACATGCCAGCAGGGATACGAATCAAAGGGCGCTGATGGGCTCAAAGTAAAGACTGGAAACTGTTGGATTGCACAGCCGCCAACCAGACACTCTATTTGCTCTGTTTTCGCTCCACATCAGGGAATTCTTCCAGGCATGTCTTCATTCCGCTTCCATGAGTTTATCTTTTCTTTTTAATCTCCGCTCAGTAAATTCAGAAGCATATTCATTCAATAGATATCATGAGGTTTGATGACACTGTCAGAATTCATCTGGAACAGGAGGTTTTTTAAGGGCCTCCAGGTTCACGAGAGTGAAATCGCATCTCGGCGACTCCAGCGCGTTTCTAAAAATAACATGAAACCAAAAACGCGACGTTCCAGTTTTCTAAAATTGTCTGAAACATCTGGAGCTGGAGCTTCACAGAGGAAGAGGGTGAATTCAGGAGCTGTGGACAGAGTGAGGAAACTCTGTATCTGTCAGCCTACTTATGCAGTGGCACTATTTAGAGGCAGAATCCTAAAAATGGGTTAAGAACAGTAGTACACACACACACACACACTCACTCACATACATGTCAGATTCCTTCATCATCTCAATGTCAGGGGTGTGATAACAAGATCTGCAACCAGACATGGGCCCGTCCTCCGCTCACATCTCCTCCTCCTCCTCCTCCTCCTCTTCCTCCCCCTCCTCCCCCTCCTCCCCCTCACCCTCTTTCTCCTCCTCTGCACTGCTGTCCTGTCCTCTCCACTTCCATCGTATGAATCTTTAATTTACGGTGATATTGTGACATCAGGAGCTTCACCACCTCTTGCCTCTTTTAAGCTTATGGTCACAGTGGCTTCTCGTCAATTTTGTATGGCTTCCACTATTTCCTTTTCTCCTTCAAGGGGAGATGACACAGACACAAACACACACACACACACACACACACACACACACACACACGCACAACACACACTGGCGCAGGGTCACATTCCCACAGCCAGGAACTTAAGGAGGGCAATGACTGGTGCCATTATTCATCCCAGCGAGTAATTGTGTTATTTCAAGTCGTGATGCTTTTGTTCTTTCTTCCCCTGATGAATCACAGCAGCTATTTATTGCCCCCCACCCACCCCCACCCCCACCCCTTCACCCACCCCCACCCCCTCTCCTGTTAAAGCATCATAAGCCTAATTAATGGGGTGCCACCGGGCACGCATCAGTAAGTGAAGAGCAGTCAGGTGTATAATCGTGCGTAAACGCAGCCCTCACTTACATAGATTGTGTATGAGTGAGGTTGCCAGGTTTTATGCACTTCATGCATGTAATGGTTGTTTGTGCTGACTCGACACTTTGGCCTCTCCTGCAGAACTGGGCCGGGATGCGTTGTCCTTACAAGCTGCTCCGCATGATCCTGGCGCTGGTTTGCAGTAAGTTCTCTCCCACACACACACACACACACACACACACACATTCTCTCCTGCGTCTCTGTCCCGGCTCCATGTTTTTGACGATGTGGCTGCCTCGTCTCCATCATCTAAGTGGGATTGAAAAACCTCCTAAAGCTCCACAGACGCTGCTTTGTGGGTTATCATAATTAATGGCTCGGCGTGAGAGCCTCCCCGATCAGACACAGCGCTTTGTCTTCCGAGCGTCTGAGTCACTTTACTCGTCCTCTGCCTCCGATGCACTGTCACCGTTTCATTAGTGAGCAATATGTTCGCTCCATCTGTCCTGAGCTCGTCGCCCCTGAACCCCCTCTCCGCAGGAGCATCTCCGGGTTATTATCTCCTCACGCTGTCTCACCAACTACTGCTCAAAATAAAGTATGACACAGCTCCTCTCAGAGCCACTGCAACAATTGCATTAACACTTACTTTGGTGTTGATGTCGCCGGTGTTGAGCATTTATTCAGCTGAAGAGGCTCGGAGGAAAGGAGCAGGTCTGTATGAGACGTTTCAAGTGTTTCGATTCATTTAAATCCTCTTCTGCTTTTTTTTTATTCAGCCGCAGAGACACTCGGATAAAACACCTTGCCACAACAAAAACTTACTGAGTCAGCACAGGCCTTTTTTTAATTATCATTTTTTACAAGGGAGCTACTCAACTTACTGCCTTCATTTCAAAATAAAACCACCTTGTTTTGAGATCAGTTTGGCTCATATTTAGAAATTCTCAATGAAATTAGTGATCAAACTGACACCATGGGAACCACACTTTAAATCCCACCTGGTCAAGATGGCGCCCCCTTTAACTTGTGAGCTGTCCAATTAAAATCAAGGTGTCCAATGCCTTGCTCAAGGACAGCATAGATCAACCCAGGATCAAACCACCAAGCTTTTAATTAGTAGCTGTCATCCTCAGCCTAACCCGAATAATTGTCTGAACATCTGACTCTTCTACTAAATGTAAATGCGTATTTCTCTAAATGTCAAATCCTGCCATTAAAGGTGCAGTGTGTACAATTTCGGCTAAAGACATCAATTAGCAGCAATTGAAGGTCAAATGATCACAACGTAACAAACTGTGTTGAGCCTCCACGAGTCATCGAAGTGTGGCATCATTCACTTCAGACACAAAAACTCTACACTCTGCACCTTTAAGCCCTTGTGGTTTAAGTAGAGTAGCTCTGGCCCTGGCCTGACCTTGGCCCCACTCTCCACTCATCCCATGTCTCCTCTCGCAGTGAGTTCGGAGGTGGGCCGCGCCGTCTGGCTGCGCTTCTCGCCGCCGCTGCCGTCCTCAGGGCCGCAGCCTAGCTTCATGGCGCACCTGTCGGGGGCGGTGGTGGGCATCAGCATGGGCCTGCTTATCCTGCGCAGCTATGAGGAGAGCCTGCAGAAACAATGCTCCTGGTGGGTCATCGTCTTCTCCTTCATCACCTTCCTCCTCTTCGCCATCTTCTGGAATATCTTCGCCTACGACCTCCTGGGGGTACAGATCCCACCTCCTCCCTGATGACGAGCCCCCCCCCGCCCCCCCAAACCCGCCCACCCCTCCCATCACCCCCCCTCCCCACCCCATATACACAAAGATTCCCATGTGACAACTGTTAACCTCTAGTTAGACCCCAAACAAAAAGAGATCACTCAAACCGAAATCAAGCAAGAATCCTTTTTTTACAGATACTTTGCAAATCAAAGAAATGTGTCTCTTTTATGAAAGAGGGATTACCGTAGCAACAAGTACAGGTGAACGCTCCTCAGATCCACTTGCGAGGAGCAGTATCCTTTTTCTATTTCTCATCCACATAACCATCGCTAATCGTTCACTGTTTCCTTTGAGTAATGAAACGCTCCCACATGTAAAGGGCCTCACATTGATGGGGAGACGATGACTCCAGCCTCCGGTGAAGAGGGAGACGGAGTGAAAGGGAATGAGCCGTTTAACGCTCCGAGACGTTTATGAGGTCAGAGATGAGGATTAGCAGCAGTTAGACTAATAGAGTTTCAGTGTTTTTTGCTTAAAGGCACTTAAGCAGCAGCAAGATTTACTCAAGAACTTGTAGATGAGCTCATGATGAGATTCCTAATTCACGAATCAAATTTGATTCTTGATTTTTGTTTTTTTTCATTTCACGTCTCCAGTGTCAGTCAGAGGTCATGCTGGTGAAAAACACAAAAAGAAGTAACATTTCCCCTAAATTGAGCTGCTGAGACATGAAGTGGAATAGAAATCAGTCACATTTATTCTTCTCCTGCCTGGAGTGCAGATTAAGACGCTCCCACCCTGAGCAGGTGCAGCCAGAGAGGAGTCAAAGAGCTTTAAATGGAAACATTTCAATGTGTCATCATGGAGGAGGAGGAGGAGGTATATTATCTTTAAAGGCTCGGGGCGTCACTGTCATCGTTTCACTTCATGGCATCTTCAATGACATTTATACCGACACTGTGGACACACACACGCGCGCACACACTTCACACAAACGTAAGATGGGATATCTAAAGTGACGATGACAGAGGAGAAGGAGAAGGAGAGAGAAAAAAGAAAAAGTTTCCTGGATTATCAAACTCCTCCTGAAGCATCAACCGAGTCACTGGGTGCACCGTGTAAAATATGCCATGTCATTCTCTGTGGCTCTCAGCGAGACGAGGACACGCATGCACACACACACACACACACATACACACACACACACACACACACACTTACTTCTCCTCTTTGTCTTTAAGAGCAGCCACTTCCTGATTCTCTGTGTCAACATGGACAAACTGAAGAGGAACACACACACTCACACACACACACACACACACACAGTATATTTATTCACCACACGCACACACACTGGCCTCTGCCTGTTCTCGCTCTGACAGAACTGAACTGGGGAGGGTGCGGGTGTGTCATCACATGACCTCTGACCTCCCGCGCCCCAGAGGGCATTGGGGGGCCCCTCTGTCGGGCCCAGTCTATACCTCAGTTTCTCATTCTTAGGGACTGTATACTTTTGTAAAGGAATGTACCTTTGAAGAAAAAAAAACCCAGTGTTAATAAGTTGTCCCCTTTGTTTTTCATTTGATAGTGGATGTGTATATTGTATGTTCATAACCAAGAGTATATTTATTTGTATTTTTTTTTCCCCTCTCGGAGGGGAAAAGGAGAAAAAGTTTCAAATGGTGCAAAATGAATACTATGATTGTTCTTCTGTTCACTCTTCTGTATCCTCTGAGGAAACGGAAAAAAAAGAAAAAAGAATGAGGCAAAATCCCCTGGTTTGTGCGGTGACCACCAATGACTCAGCTCAGTTGATTTTATAAATTGCTGGTGCTTTATAAAATAAGCCATAGAAAGAACTAAATCGAGAGAACCAACATGGAGGGAAAGGTTTGAAACCTGCTGGTAGCTTCAGTCTTTCTTCGTGCGATCAGTCAGCGTCTCTTCATGGTGAATGTTCAACAGATCGTTTCACGTAGCTTGTTTTGTTTGCCGATGAAGCTCCGCCCCCTCCCGCAGCTCGCTCCCTCACTGATGGCCAATCACAGGCCGGGGCTCCTCTTCTTTATTATCTCCAGTTTGATCCGAGTTATTTGGGGGGGGGGCAAAGCGAGGAGAGCAATGACATTTACTCATGCCACATTCCATTTTTCTGTCTTTCAATTCATCTGAACGTGGGTTCAGAGGGGGAGATGAGAAATTATGCATCTGTCAATTTGGGGGAAGGCGGTCGTAAATACAGTCCTCGGCGTTTTCGCATCCATGTGAAGAGTCCGTGATGAGTGAGAGAGGGAGTTGGAGGGAATAAGCCATTTTCAGACTCATTAAAAACAGTGGGGATCGGCCACTTTAAGGTGGTAACGTGTCCTTAATGGAAGCTTGTGTGCTGTCATTGCTCTGTAAGGCGAAAGACATAAACGCACACAGACCCTGTTCGCCTGTAACAAAGATAAAGAGGAGGCCTGAGCGGAGGTTAATGTGCCTCTTTAACTTAAGATTCACAGGAACCCACAAGGGTTGTAAAAAAAATAAATAAAGGTAAATGGCGATGCTTTTGTAGAACATATGAACTGTGAATATTATGCCTCCTGGAAGAGTGTGCAGGACTCATGTGGGCGAGTGATAGAGATACGACATGTCCACGCGCCTTTTGTTTGGTTCAGGTTTGTCCTCAGACCACGTGTCTAAAATATAAGCATCCTCACATCATTATAAATCGAAAACACCCATAGGTTCCTCCAGAGTGCTTATTGGGCTCAAAGTGGGCGGTTCACTCGTCGCCACCTTGCCAATGCCTAATTCCTCCTACTTCCCGTTTCGTCCAAAAAAGGGGCAGAAAAAAAGAGGCGGAGCACAGGTAGAGCTGGGGGGCGGGACCACGGTGCTGTCACAGCATCCACAGAATGTGCCCGGGCGACCCCCGGTGTCACCCGAGAGGTCACGCCCCCTCAGTATCAAAGTGTGTGCGGGTATCACTTTGCATTCTATTTGTGTCCAGCCCATAATAAGTCATCCCGCAGCCCATCTCAGCAGAGTAACCCGGGCCTGATTCCCCCCCCACCCCCCCACCCCCCA
>JAFBJT010105738.1:75058-120096 GCA_016785325.1 Chascanopsetta lugubris
CCCCCCGTCTCGACACCATGTGACGGTGCGAGACCGTCGGTATGTGCTTCCTTCGTCCTGCCGCCACCACCTCACCCCCTGCGTCGGGATGATGCACGGCTGTATCTCTCTTTAATGCGTGGCTCTGACAGTTTGCATGATAACTTGAGCCAGTGAATGACATGTTTGTTTCCCCGGACTGAGCGATGGCTTGCGCTGAATGAAGAAGAGCGCCAAAGATCCGTCTCTCTGCGCATTCACCCCCCACCCTCTCGATTAGCGCCGTCGTTGTCCCAACTGTGACGCCAGATGATGTTTAAAGGTTTAGTGCCCCCGCCCCCCTGCCGCTTCCTGTTCCCGCGTTTCATGTAAGTGGTCTTTTTAATTTTGCACTTATGACCCTGTGGTTGACTGACATGTCGTCGTGTGCCATATCCTCTACTGCCATAACCATTGTGTGATGCTTTTTGTACCTCCCTCTGCCAATCTATTGTGCTGTTATGCCCAATGCCTTGTTCTAGATATTTATATAAGCCCGGGTCTGGTCGCCAGGCCGCCAGGCTGCTTTGCTGTTATTTATTCTACACGATCATATCCACGAGAGAAAAACGCTGCGGTGCAAAAACAGCTGAGCTATATATATATATATATATATATATATATATAAGTATAGTCTCCAGTAGCTGCTCTCAAACTGATGCTTATACCAACGAGCCAGCCAGGTTGCCTTCTCCTGGTGCGACATGGGCAACTGCTGCTGCCAGACTGTGCATGTCTGGAGCCCCAGAGGTGGTGCTTTGTTTTATAACAGGAGTCACTGGATGCTGATCAGTGCATACGTTCTTACTCTTACGCTCAGTGCTCGTCTAATGGATACACTTAAAGGTCTTCTAATGATGCAGGCGTACTTTCCTGGATATCCTCCCTGGGGTGGGATTACTAATTTGTGGAAATATGTTTGTAAATTCAAAGAAATGAAAATTGGCTTTTATTTGAATTAGCACCTGTGGATTGTGACAGAGGACACACCGTCCACATTCGAGCCCTTTGTCTGTGATGCTAACGCTGTTTTAAAAGAGTTCAGACTTTGAATGAGGAGTGCCACAGATGACCCTCTTTGTCCTCTGGAGAACTGGTGAGCACTGATCCCTGTCTGTCACAGCTAGAAACACATTTAATTGAGAGTCCTGTTTGTCTGCCTCAACCCATCAGTGCAGTTTCCTTCTCCAACTTTAAGCTGAAGTGAACACATATGCCATGTTTGGGGGAACTCAAAGTGTTATTCACATGGATGGAGAAGACAGAGACCTGACAAAACAGCACCTCTGTCGTACCACGGATACCATGACAATGTTCAAAAAAAGTTATTTTTGTCATCTCTCAGTCTGAATATGAGCCATGGAATTATTGGAGGACCTGGATACAGAAAACTTTGAAGCAGAAGAGACATAGTGGCCAGATGATGGTACTGCAACTCAACCCTCCATTAGCCACGAGACAAACTAATCTGTATTCAGTAGATACAGTTTCTATTCATGGCATTTACTCTTCAACAATTACTAACGTACCCCCGATTCGAATCATTTGGTGTGACTCCTGTTTATACCAGATGATGAACATGCTTCAGGGCATTGTGCTCCTGCACCTGCTTGCTGGGCAATGGGTGTGACTCTTTATGCTTCACGCACCAGTGAAAGAACCGGACCCTCCTCCGACTCTGTATCCAGTTCTTATGATACATCCATGATCAGACCACAGGTAGCCAGTAAACCAATGCTCGGATCTTCATCTGGAGCTCTGTAACTGATTCTCCTCATGTCCACAATATCCTGCCTGAGCCACTCGAGGTCACACAAACATCACAACACGTGGTTTCTTCAAACCCGGGTCTGTTCCCTCCGACGGTTTCAATTCAAAGTATTATGAGTCATATCTGTGCTGCTGTGGTAGTTTTTCAATGAGCTGCTTACTTGTATTGACAACACGGTGCCAAGCTTACGAGGCTCGACCTCTGGAGACCCGACACAAGGTCGGACCGAAACAGCGTTTACAAGAAGAAGAAAAACAAATAGCAGAAGAACCTATTTTTCTCTCGGTGGTGAGGAAACAAAAGGAAAACTAAATCTACATATGGATAATTTATATCAAAGTCCTCATGAATTATTTCACAATCTATTGTACTTTTTAAATGTTCTGAACGGAACCATTTTATATTGTATATATATGAATATATTTTGTTTTATTTTGTACTGTTCATTGTACTTTGCTTTAATTTAGAAACAATATAAATAAAGAACAATACTGTGGCAACATCCCAGTGACTCTCGGTGTATTTCACCATAAATCCTTTGTTGTTAGGGCTGAAACTAAATAGTAAATTTCTCTAATGGTAGTGAGATATATTTAGATTCGATCAATCAATGAAATTGAAAATCAAATTAACATTTAACAACATCGTCAACAAGAAAAACACCAAATATAATCTCGATTTAAATCTTTATTCCTGGAAAAATACAAAATCTGACAAACAACAAGATTTGATACAAACAGTGTGACACTTTTATCTTGTTTTGCGCTTCTTTGTTGGTCTCTGCTCAGTGTCGGGGTCAGAGCTCTTTGCTGTTGCATCACTTCCCTTCACATTGATTTCCTGCACAAAGGGAAGCTGCAGCTGAGTGGCGACGCTCATCGCCCACAGACACAGCTCCAGCCTGTGGGGGGTCCAGTCCTGATGTGGATCCACTGTGGATGAGACGGGAGGGGCAGGAAATGGTGTCAGAAAAGTGTATCAGGCCAACTGCATTTAAGTAGCACCTTGATAAAGTCCTATAGGAGGTGAAATGATTCCAGATTAAATCATCAGAATTGGAATAAAAAATAATCATATTAATGTTTATAGTGTATAATCACCTGAATGTTCAAATTGTTGTTTTCATTACTCTTGAATGAGCCTGTTACATTTACAGGTCCTCTCTACAGAGGTGGCCATGTTGCACCACCATGTTTTCACAATAGCTCAGAAAGTACAAACTAAACACTAAACAATCAATATGATTTCTGAAGGCTAATGAAATAGTAATATCAGGGTAAACAATAGAATTATGCCCCATTTTAAAAACATGGTTTATCAAAACGGATCCACTCCATCACCTACAAACCGACAGAAGTGTGGAATCGTTGTGTTACTTGGTGTGCGACAGCTGTCCTCCATGTTTTAGTGCCATCACCTCTGTTTAGCGTGTCACTTCGCGCCACCATCTTGCCCAGGTACAGTGCGTAATGCTTGGCTGTGTACTGGATGGGCTTTAGTCCCGGCACACTCTCCATGGCTTCATCGGCCATGAATGCAGTCTGTTCTGGAGCTCCTGCCGCCAACACAGCTGGAACAAAGTGCGGAGTCAGCAACAAGCCAAGCTGAATGAAGCTTTGCTTGTCTAAACAGTGAGTTCCAGTCACTGCGTCCACGGCTACCAACTGAACTCCAGACGTTTTACTGAAATATGGCAGATGAAATGTCAGAGTGATGTGAGAACAGGTGAGAAGAGGTATTGATGTGCTGTAAAGAAAATTCATCAGCAGGGTTTATACGTCATGCCCCCCCCCCCCCCCCCCCCCCCCCCCCCCCCCCCCCCCCATTTCGGGCTCTACCACAGATGTAACCTCTTATAGGAGCCAGATTTTAGAGCAATAAAACATCCTTCATCAAAATGTATTATTTAGTTATAGGGTGGTGATTGTTGAAGAGTGCTGCATGACTTTGTGTTGATGAATTGGCACCTGTTGATGGCATCATTTTCATTACAATCAGAGGTGGAAGGTGCAGACAACTGCAGGAGTTGAAATACATTTCCATAGGGTTTAAAATCACTTGTTTGACATTGATGATAAAGAGTGCCATTGTATTCCTTAACTAGAGTCATTTTGTACTGAAAGAAGCACTTTTGAGTAAATTCTAAGACTAATTCCATTAAAAGTAAGTGAATGATGGTGAAGACAGATGCGGTGCTCACCTGAAGCGGTGGCCGGCCCGACTCCTTTCAGGGAGCTGAGCTTAGCGATGGCCGCCTGCACATTATGCAGGAGGCCGAAGGCCTTTCTGGAACACGTCTCCACTGTCTCCTCGCCATTAGATGCCACCAGCTGCTGCAGCCTCGGCCTGAACTTCCCTCTCTGCGGAGAAGCACACGGAGCCACTCAAGGACGCGGCTGAGTGCGGTCTGATTCGTTCGTGCACACTCACACCGGAGAGGCAATCTTTCAGGTGGGTGTGTTTTTGTTTTTCTGGGATTTGTCTTTTTTTTAAATGTAAACTCTAGACTCCACTCACTGTGAGCTTCCACTCCATCAGCTTCACCAGCTCTGACAGAGTGACATGTTTGTCGGTCCGACTTGAAATCAGCGTAGGCAGCTCCTCCTGGTACCTTAGCACAGATACACACACATTACAATGAGTTACCTTTAAATCCATATTCATGAGTCGTGTACGAGTCTTTGCATGTTTTTTTTGTTTTTTTTGGTGTTTCGATTGCAACCCCCTGTTATTATTGTTTCTTTCTATTGGTCGTCTGGATGATCATTACCACTTGTCAAGGTCCAGCAGTTTCCCTGCTTTCTTGTTTTTGTTCTTGGCCTCCACTACATCCCAGTACTTGTCATAAACTCTCCTCCACGTTGTTGTATCCTCACAGGTAAACAAACCACTCATCTCTGATCCCTGTGGAGGAGGGAAGTCACCTGTGGATGTATGTAAACAATGTGTCAGCAGGTAATTGTTGTTTTAAGTGAAATGACAACAATATTGCTTTCACACAGCAGCTACAATAGACATCAGTAAACGAGTCAGATAGTTGTAGTAGTTTAAATTAAGGGACAATAATATTGTTTTTCTAATGCCCCTGATTGATAAAATCCTGTAAATCCAACCTCAATCCTCGCTTGAAAGACACTGATAAATAACAAAACACTACCAGTTGAACAGAATTCCTGTATGAAGTGTCACAACGTGATTTCTTCCGCTGTTTCCAGAGCAACGAGACTCTGAAACCCCGCGAGAATACAGTGCAAACTACACTTCCGGTACCGCAGAGAGCGAGCAAAAGTCTTACAAGGTTTGTGCCCTGAATTACTTTGCTTTTGACCTCACTTAGATACTTGGAATTAAGAAGACTACATGTATGGTGCATCTTTAACAACCTGGTTAAGGTGTAAGAACTTAGCTTGGGGCGTTCGCCGTCCTTTCGTGGCAAATATGTACTCGGAAGCTAGGTCAGCCCGTTAGCATTAGCGTCACGTACCTGCCTTGTTGATGCTGCACCTAGAGTAAAGTGTGAGTTAAGCTTGTAAGGAACGCTTACGGATACACACAGCTACAATCTAACTCCATATTCGAGTAGAATATAGCTACGAAAACACACAAAGGTAACAGAATACACTCCGAAAGCCAACCGAGAGGCTGTGTTTATGCACAAAGTTAGCGCCCTCTGATGAGTTAGCTTGTTTACATCGCCATCGTGTCACAGTGTCCTCACGTGGTGGCAAGCAGGCAATCTCAGTAGGAGGAGGTGAATAAAACAAACAAACCTCCAGCCAACTGTCAAATGGATGTATGGAGAGCCACTTTTAATTTATCGAAATCTTTATCGTAGATATTTTTCGTTTAATCGAGTAAAATATGCTCAGGTTTACGCACAGTATAGGCGATTCATTTTTATATGTAAATGTGTGAATGTTGCAGCATAAACCCAAATTAATCCATGCTCCTACCCTATAACTATTTATCTCTTGTGTTATTTGGAATTCAGCAGTGCAAACTATTCTCATATGAGATACAGAAAAGATTGATAGAAGAGATTGCAGCTGATTTTCTCTCACAAGTATGTAGAAAATCCATGGCAGCCTTAAGTTTTCATTAAAACACAATGTGTGTGTAGCATGTCCCAAGGTACTATAAGTGGTACTAAATGCTTATACGCCAAACATAGTATCAGTATGATTAATGGACATATCATATCTTCAATTGACCATATGGTTACATAATTCAACCTACATTTGACTTACTGGACCTTTTAAATGCAAATGCAGATAACATAACTTTGTTTGATTCGTCTTTCACCAGCAAATAAGCAAGTCGGCTCTCATGGGAGCACATGAGAACTTTTCTGTGGTGCTGCAGATATTGAAGAGACCGGTGGTTCTTCATCAAGTGAGTACTGCAAGCAACTTTATTGTCTTTAAGGTCAAGGTTTGTTCAGTTCTCTGCTTAAACCGGTTCTTAGCACATTCCACCCTCCATGCCCCCTGCACCTGTCATGACTTTACTTGGCTATAGTGCCACCCTCTGGTGAAAATGCGGAATGTCATGCCTTTTTCGTTTGCCTCTAGTGCAAGATCAACCTCAGCAGGAACCAGCTGACTGCATGGGTTGCTTTTATGGGTCTTTGTATCTTTTCTTGACTCCTCAAGAAACAAATGTATTTGTGTTTACACCAGGATCATGGAGAAAATGTCCCGGGTTACCACAGCTCTCAGCAGCAACACCATCAGTGGCAGGACCATGTTCTGCCACTTGGATGCTTCTGCCAATGCCATCAGCGTGTGCCGTGATGCGACCCAGGTGGTGGTGGCTGGCCGCAACATCTTCAAGATCTACGGGCTGGAGGAGGAGCAGTTTGTGGAGAAGCTCAATCTGCGCGTCGGTCGAAAGCCCTCGCTCAACTTCAGCTGTGCTGATGTCATGTGGCATCAGATGGAGGAGAACCTCCTGGCCACGGCTGCGACCAACGGGGCGGTGGTCACCTGGAACCTGGGGAAACCCTCTCGTAACAAGCAGGAGCAGCTGTTCACTGAGCACAAGCGTACTGTCAACAAGGTGTGTTTCCACCCCACGGAGGTTTACATGCTGCTAAGTGGTTCGCAGGATGGCTTCATGAAGTGTTTTGATCTACGCAAGAAGGAGTCTGTCAGCACTTTCTCAGGTATTGATATAAAGCTGATAAAATAACATGAGTGAGTAACCTGATAATGTAATGCATCTATTACAGTGTTGGTGTGTCACTATAGCTTTAACTTCTCTTTTTTTCTGACCAAAGCCGCCATGGCGCTCCTATGTTTTTTAGAGTTGTCCAAAGACAACAAACTAAATACCCCTTCAGCTTTAATTATAATTGAAGGCCGTCATACATTCTCCTACCTGCTGGGGGGAATAGTAACACGAGGTGAGGTCAACTTGCATGCATCTTCACTACTAGATGTCATTACGTCTACTCGTTATACATTCTTTATAGTGTGTGATCAACACACTTGGGGAAGTGTAATGAAATAAATTAAATTCGCTCAGCAATAATGAACCAAAGAGTAGTCACATGTGAATAAATGCGTATCCATTGAATACAAATTGTACAACACCCCATCCCTTAATGTTTATGGTTAAATCTGGGATGAGGATAATTTCTTGGCAAATCACTGTTACTTGTTTTGGATGAAGAAAATAATGTCAATAATTGGGTGAAGCAGCTCTTGGGAACAGAGGGAGTTAATGTATGTGTTTTTTGCAATGAATAATAGACACATCTCTTAAGTCAAAGTCTAAACTAATGACCTCAAACTAATGACTTAAAGTCTGACTGATCCATTAATGTAATTTAATAAAGCTGCCTTCACTCCTTGGAGAAGCATATAAAAAATGTACTTCTCCAAATCGGTAATAATAATTAATCATCCATTAATCATTTTATTTTTTTAAATGCTTTTTAATACACACTCTCCTCCAGGTCAGTCCGAGAGTGTGAGGGACGTCCAGTTCAGCATGAAGGATTATTTCACATTTGCTGCTTCCTTTGAGAACGGGAACGTCCAGCTGTGGGACATCAGGCGCCCCGACCGCTACGAGCGAATGTTCACCGCCCACACTGGCCCTGTGTTCTGCTGCGACTGGCACCCAGATGACAGGTCAGAGGGAGGAAGGGCGCAAACCATGTGCAAATAAACAGCTGTATTTGACAGGATGTTTTGGTGTCTGAACACACTAAGTTGCCAAATCATTAAAGTGTGACTTCTATTTTAGGGGATGGCTGGCAACAGGCGGCCGGGACAAGATGGTGAAGGTCTGGGACATGACCACTAACAGAGCCAAGGAGATCTACTGTGTCCAGACCATCGCATCTGTTGCACGAGTTAAGTGGCGGCCTGAGAGGAAGTACCATTTGGCCACTTGCTCCATGATGGTGGACCACAACATCTACGTGTGGGACATTCGCAGACCCTTCATTCCCTTTGCCACCTTTGAGGAACACAAAGACGTGACCACAGGCATCGTGTGGCGCCACCAGCACGACCCTCACTTCCTCCTCTCCGGCTCAAAGGACAGCACTCTCTACCAGCACATGTTCAAGGACGCCACCCGTCCAGTCGATAAGGCCAACCCCGAGGGTCTGTGCTTCGGCCTGTTCGGTGACTTGGCGTTTGCTGCCAAGGAGAGTCTGATCAGCAGTGACCCCAGCAGGAAACCGTGCCCCGGAGGAGACCGCCGCTACCCTATCTTTTTCTTCAAGAAACCCGACCCGACGGAACAGTTTGCTCACGTGTCCAGTGCTCTCAGTGTCTTCGAAACGGACTTGGACAGCAACCGCATGGACTGGTTTGTCAAGACAGCGCAGCTCTACCTCCTCAGTGGGAAGCCGTTCGCTGACCTGTGTGACCACAATGCCAAAGTTGCACAAGAGCTCAAAAGACCTCAGGTTCGGGAGTTCTGTGTAAACTAAGATGCAATTCAGAAATAATCCATGTAAATGGAAACTTTAGGAATTATGTCTAACAGCCATTTTTCACAACTGTCAGGTTTCCACTACTTGGACTATGTTGAGAATCATGTTCTCTGACCCGGCAAACCTCACAGCCTCCGGTCCAAACAACAACCTCTGTAAACTCGGTGCCTTGCCTTTAATGAACAGGTATATTGCCTTATTTAAAAGCTAGGTAGGAATGAGTGTTATGGTTTGTTTTCAGCCTAAGGTTTTGTCTTTGTTATATTTTCAGTTTCAATATAAAGGAAATTGGTGCAGGGATGGGCACAGAGAGCAGACTAGAGCGCAGTAAAGGAGAGAACAGGCAGGACAACATCCACCTGGAGCCTGGAAACCTGCACATCAACAATAATATCGAAGGTAAGATTTGTCGTCAGACCTGTTAGTGGCCAAACAGAACAACAGCGAGAAGTCTCCGTTGTTGTTTTGCCTAATATTCTTCACCTGCTTGAACTTATTCCAGAAAACGAGGAGACGGAGGGCAGCGAGGGTCAGGCCGAATACATGTTTGGTGATGCTGAGTTAGACGATGAAGACCTTTATGGACCTATAGAACACGACAACCAGGCAGGTCAGTCTCATCACAGCGGAAACTCGCCCACATCAATCTCTGCTGTTGATAACCAACTCCGCACCTGATGCTTTTACGTCCGTGTGATCCCGTAGCAGAAGAGGTGGAGTACCCGCTGCCTCAGGAGGCCTTCCCGCTGCGCCACGAGATCTTGGATAACCCCTCTGCGCCCGAGCACCTCCAACAGGACAAGGCCGACTCTCCGCACGTCAGCGGCAACGAGGCCGAGGTCACCTGCCTCACGCCCATCGAGTCCTTCTCGCTCATCTCCATTTCTCAGCTGCTCTTCAGCCCGCATCTGCCCGCAAGCTTCTTCTGCCCCATCGTCAGGGAGATGCTAAGCCACTATGCTGAGCAGGGCGACGTGCAGATGGCCGTGTCTGTGCTCATCGTCATGGGGGATCGCATACGCAAAGAAATCGATGACCTCACCCAGGTCAGTTCAGGAAATGGGAGTCTTTCTCTCTGTTTTCTGTTTGACCTAGGAGGTTTAGTTGAGGCAGTGAGTTAGAAATCAGGATAAAATGAAAAGCAAATCATTAACTGTCGTGAACCTGAAATCCTGATGTCGCCCCTCAACAAAACAAACAGAGTAGGAGACACTGAATGAGTTGTGTATCCGTTTCAGGAGCACTGGTACATGTCCTACATTGACCTGCTGCAGCGGTTTGAACTGTGGAATGTCTCCAATGAAGTAATCAAGCTCAGCACGTGCAGCGCCATCACCTGCCTGAACCAGACATCTACAACACTACACATAAACTGCAGCAACTGCAAGCGGCCGATGAGCAACAAGGGCTGGATCTGTGACAGGTATGAACATTCAGTCACTGTTTAATGTAAAAGAGTAAAAAGTGTATATGTGTGTGATTATATGTCTTATAGTGGTTCATCTTTTATTTGTTAAATGAAAACCCCATTGTCCTTGCATTCAAGTTAATAAATGCTTATATATGCTTATTTTCATTTTACAGCTTTTGTGTAATTACTAAATATGAAGTTACCATCAGCAGTTGGCTCATGAGATAAACACAATAATTAAAACAAGGGGCATATAACAGGTCTGAGGCACTGGACCTTTTCAAACACAACCCTAAAAGTGTACATTTATTTAACTTGTGATGTAAAGCAAGTTCCAACTATCACCCCTGCATCTCCTCTAGGTGTCACCAGTGTGCCAGTGTGTGCGCAGTGTGCCACCACGTGGTGAAGGGACTGTTTGTGTGGTGTCAGGGCTGCAGTCACGGTGGACATCTGGAACACATCATGAACTGGCTCAAGAGCAGTGCTCACTGCCCTGCCGGCTGTGGCCACCTCTGTGAGTACACCTGACTCCATCACCAATGCTGCTCACGCACCTCGTCCTCCGTGGGAGTGGGAATCTGTCCAGACTCTGGCCTTTATCATCACCGTCATCACGCTCACCATGGTAACATGAGACGTCTTCATCTCTCTGTGAGGATCAGAATCTTTTTCTGTGCACTCTCCTGGACTGTTCCAGGAGAGTGTGTATGCGTACACGACACAATCGTGTACGCATACACCTTTGCACTTGAAGCTGTTTGTGAAATGATTTTGTTGTTGTTATGAGAGCAATACAAAATATGTATCAATATATTTCTTGAATTCACATTTGCTGCATTTTACATAGTTTTTAAACACCTCCGTAAAACATTGAAGCCTGTACAGTTAGAACTGTTTGTTTCATCTTAAAGTTGATTGTGAATCTTTGTACATACTGTTCAAAACCTATTTTATAAAAACTCTAGAGATTAATTTATTAAAAACTGCTCTTTATTGAAAAAGTGCATTAATACATTAACCAGAGTTGACACCTTGACTGGTCCTTGATTCTTTTTATTCCCATGTATTCACTTAAAAACATCTGCACTGTCACGTGTAGAGTTCCTCTAACGTCTGTTCAGGTAAATGTCTTTCAGGAGAGCTGCTTCGTGAGATGACGGAATACAATCTATTCATTTTCCTCCACTACTCTCTCCGCTCAGAAATCCCAGCTGACATCTCCATGCCCAACGTGTGCGACTCACAGTAACAATCACTGGCTTGTCACAGTTTGTGTATCTCGCTGCTGGTGCGAGGCACAACAGAAAAGTGTGGATGACTTCTGTCCAGAGAAACCTGAAAAGAACAGCTTCCTCCTGGGTGTGATATGACTGTTGGGATCTAGTCACATCCAGTTCTCTGGTGGTGGCAACTGGTTGGAGTATTTTACAGCCCAGTCATAGGTTTTACTGGCAGACTTTCACAAGATGAGTAAATCATCACAGGGGGATGAGGAATATTTCATGAGCTCGGTCTCAACTCCAATTCTGTTCGTTTGGAGTTATTATTACACTGGTATAGTAAATCTCATTTGCTGCGTGTGCTGTAGTAAATCAATATTTCACATTAAGTCAAAAACAGCATCAGGAGTATTTTGAGGCCAGAGCCATTTGGGATCTTGTTATTTAAAGACCTGCAGGCAGGAGGCTGTTATGTTTGGATCAGCTGCTGGAGCCAAACTAAGCATTGTGCCAGGGTTGTTACTGAGCAGCAACTGTCATCACATCGATTTACTGACGAGGCACCGGGCACAGTCGAGGACTTACTCTGTGAGAGGACATCCCCACTGTCAATGTGGGGATTCCTGACCTACTGGCTCAGGCTGCTCTGCACAGAACTGGCCCACAGTTCAAATATACTGTAAACCACATCAAGCCAGAAAAAGGAAAACAGGATTTATTCTTTGAACTATCGGGCAACTGGTTTCATTTTGAGTTTAAACTCAACCATGGAGATCCAGCATGGAAAGTCAAACCTTCCGTTGAAGATGGAATGAATTGAAATGGGAACTTGAGTGAAATCTGAAAGTCGACATTGAATTCAACTGATATTTTGTACTGAAATATGATCATTTTACCCATGATTCATGTCCACAGAGGATTGAAAAAGCCATGGAGCCAGGTCTAAACTTCAGCTCGTCAAAATGCATTCAGCAGGATATTCAATTCAAACAGCATGCAAATTGGATTTTATTCAAATCACTGTGGAACTTATTTAAACTAAACTACTCATCTACATTTAAGACATGTACCCCTTCACCTGGTGGCATGAAGAGAATTTATACCACATTTCATATTCAGGAGAGAGATAAAGAGCAATTACTAAAACTAATGTTTCACAGTATTTCATCCTCTGATCCTCGATCAGTCCTTCCTCCTACTCCTCTTCCTCCAGTGCATTGTCAAAACACACCAGTGGAGTTAAGTCTTCACCAGTACAAGCGTGTGGGGGGCAGTCGGGTGCCCTTCCTGCCTGCTTGTCGAATCCCTGCAGCAGCTGCCGTTAACCGTGGCCTTGTTCACATCTGGTGAGTGCATGTCCGTCAGCCAATCCCAGAGGGGCGGCAGCTTCCCACCCGTGGAGACGAGGGGGGCGGGGGTGCTGTCTTTGTCTTCAGCCCTCTCCCATTTCAGTGAGATCGTTCAGGGTGGTTACATCACCCTCCGTCAATATTGGCAGAAACCCCTGCAGAAGAGATGAAAAGAGATATCTTGTCATCTGTTGTTAACGGTGGAATTCTTTGCCTCCAGTTCACACTCACCTGGAAGGGTTAAGGACGTTCCCAGCTATCAGACACTTTTTCAGGGGCACTCAGTCGCCTCAGGCTCTGCTGCACAGTCTGAAGGGTCCCAGCTGTTGCAATGAAACAACCTGACATAAGCATTGGCCTAACTGAATGACACGAGGCCACTTAAATCACACAGTATTCTGCTTCTTACCCAGTTGTTCTTCACAGGAATCCAGCTTTGTGATGAGCTCAACAACACTGGTGCGTTTCAGGCCCTCTGCAGCTACGACGAAACATGAAAGACAGAGCCGATGCCACCGAGATGTTCAGCGTTTGCATGAATGTACATGAGTCGTACCTCACCACGATCACCGTGTCAGTTGGTTCCAACTCACCGTTAACGCCGGTATCGCCCTTGGCTTTATTGTCTACGCTAGTGCGTGAGCTGTTCTCAGTAGTGAGGCAGGAGAGCAGCTCGGCACAGCAGCTCCTGGCCTTTGCTAGTGAGGCACTCATTTCCTGAGTCAGCCGGTGGTTCTCCACCAGCTCAGTGTGGACCCTCCTCCACGCCATCTTGTCCTCCATCAGACATCCCTCCATTACAGTGCGCAGTTCCTTCTCCTGAGACACCTGGCTCTGCAGGCTTTCCACCTCCTCGCAGCGCTACGATAGGGAAAGTCAGTCAGTCAGAGGAGGACGGAAGGGGAAATCGTGTTGGTATGTTGGAGTTCTGTTCTTACTTTGTGGAGCTGAATGGCCATCTCCTGCATCTCAGCCTCCAGCTGGTCTGCGTATGCTTGTTCCAGAGTGTCACTGGGGGGTCGGGCGTTGCTGTGCCACCTCGCGATAGCCGACGTCATCTTCCGCTTGGGTCCAAATAATCTGGACAAAGAGAGAGGACAATTTTTTTTGTGTTACATACAAATTCTGTGCATGTGGGATAAAAGATAAATGGCTTGAAAGTCCCTCACGTGATTCCGATTTCTTTGAGATCATTTTCGGTCAGAGTGAGAAATATCCTCAGATCAATGTCTTGCTCCTCGAGTAATGGGAGATATTTGGAGAAGCCGATCTGCTCCAAAAACTCGGCCAGATCCTGTAGGAATAAGGAGGAAATAATGCCTGCATTCTCTTGATGATGTTACACAATTTACGCCTCATTATGAGTCAATGAAATCCACACAGACCTTGGGACCAGTGTATGAAGGTGGAGGAACAACGTGCAAGCGGCTCCCACAGTTGCCTGTTGCACTGGAGTGAGCGGCCTCATTGCTGCCATGGCGATTCTTTCCTTTCGAGTGATAACTTTTGTTCACTCGGCGAGAGCTGCTCTTTTTGCTCTGGTCGGAGTCCTGGCAGACAAAGACACATCTGTCCGTCATTGTGAGTTGATGCAGACGGCAAACCTGGTGCTTGCATCGCTGATAGAGGGGTGTCTGCGCTCACCTCGTTACTTTCCACCGAGCCTTCCCAGTTGAGGCTGATCACATGAGGCAGACCTTCGCTGCTGCTGCTGCTGCTCCTCATGGTGGGCATGTCGTTGTCAAAGAATGGACTGTCGTCTGCAGCGGCGACAGGGGCAATGTTTGATTTGCTTTGTTTGAGTGACAACACATACAAAGCACGGGGAAACACGATGTGAGTTTTGGGGGCCACTCAAAGCTTTGACCCTCACCTCTGCTGCTGTTGCTCTGGCCATCTAACTCGTTAATGGGCGAGGTCACGTCTCGGTAGCAGATGCCCTCGCTCTGCTCGCCAATATCCCGAAAGGTCATGTAGCCAGGCGGCACAGCAGGGGGCTCTGTGAGGAGAGCAACGTTAGGAAAGTGCTGTTCCACTTATGGCGAGGGGGGTGAATGACAGAAAAACTGCTCACACAGCAAAGGCCCAACATTTCAATCAACCTCTGCCATGCACAGAACCACCTTTACGCCTCGACTCATGCAAAGTGGACATATTACATGACACTACCACACAGTTTGCTGGTGCCTCCTACTCGGAACTTGGCGATAGCCTGAGGCCCATCGTGGATGCTAATGCCTTTAACTCTGTTCCGGCTTGGCCTCAGCCTCGGAGGTGTGCTGTCTGAGTCCTCAGAGGAGCTCAGGTCTTCAAAGTGTCCTGTTAGTTCGGATCAGACGATGAAATGAAAACGTGTTTTGAGTCAATCGGTTAAAAAATGACACGAGAACGAGTTGTTGGGTAAAATACCTGGTTTGATTCTCGGTGAACATGAATCTATAAGGCTGACTATCTTGGTGTAGCCGTACAGCATCGCTAAGGCACGGGCGGTTTCTCCTTTAGCATTGCGGTCGTCCACTTTGACTTTCTGTGAATGAAATCTGGATCAGCAGGGCACATCTTTCGTCATAGGTCAAATGCTTTTTCAGACATTTACTGACCCTGTATTCAATGTTTGACACAAGAGCAGAAAAGAGTGTATTGTTTAAATAGTATTAGACTCACATGATCAAGCAGGTACTGAACGATGATCTCATGTCCAGAGGAGGCAGCCTCCATCAGGGGAGTGAAACCAGATCCCGGCTCCCTGAAGACGAAAGAATAAGCACATTTATACAACATGTGTGTTTGGATGGAGTTTGGATGAAAGACAACACTCACTTGACATTGGCATCAGCGTTGTTATCCAGCAGGAACTTGACCATCTGCTGGTGGCCCGTGCTGGTGCAGTGGAACAGAGCCGTCCAGCCCAGAGAGTCCTTCAGCTCCAACTCTGCTCCTTGCTATCATGTGAGTACATTTTGTACAGTTACAAAGTGTTGAATTTCTGGACGCAGGTCCTGTTGTATGCATGGATTGTTGCTGTCCAGGGTTCATTGGTACCTGAAGCAGAAAGTATGATATGCTTTCGTTGCCGCAGCTCGCCGCCAGCATCAGCGGGGTCAGACCTTTGTCTGTGGTGGCGTTTACATTCACACCTGCCTCCAGCAGCAGATTTGCAATGTTGTCATGTCCAATGTATGCCGCGTACATGAGGGGCGTCCACCCTCCGATGTTCTTACCATCCAGATTCACCTCACGTCTGAAAGCACACAAGATCACATGCATCTATTTGTTCACACTGGAAACAGGGGAGGAGGAGGAGATCCCAGCTGGGGGTTTACAGGACACACACTTCTTGATGCACTCTGCCACCACGTCGTACTGTCCAATGGAGCAGGCGGTGTGGAGGTCCAGGGGAACGTCCAGCTCCTCGGGTCTCACCAGGGAGTCCCCCAGCCACATGGAGAGGCTGACACCCAGCTGCTCCGACTCACTGGCCTCATCACTCAGCTCCGACATGTTCTCCACACTCTTCTTTTCCTCCTCCTCCCCCTCTTCTTCTTCTTTACCCTGCACACCTAGTAACAAAGATCCAGCACAGCCATGACCCCTCCACTCCCACTCTATTCCCCATGTCACTGTAGGTTTATTACATAAAGGCTACACCCACTTCTGAAACGAATTCAGTTAGAAATAAACACAGAAGTGATGCTTACTAATTAGTAAGACTTGAGGTTACAGTTAAGGTTGAGATGAATTATAGTGGCTGTGTAAAGCTAACTCCAAACTCTGCTATTCTGGCTAGTTTTGCGTTAGCTCGGTGAAAAAACGTCCACTTCGGTTTAAAAACGACCCCCATAATCATTCTTACAGTGTCCACAAGACGCACTAAACTACTTGTTTTTTCACAAGAGTGGATAAAAACGAGAGGTCGAGGACTTACAGGTAGCAGGCGATTAGTTTTCTAAGCCGATCAAACTTTTTCGTTTTGAGTGTCACACTCAAATGCGCCCGTGTTGAACCGCGCCCCACCTTTTCCTGTCTGAGAGAAAGAGACCACTGACCCTTTCCCTCCATCTGCACTGATAAAGATAAAACCAACAGAATTACACAGTGGTAAAATACACGGGGTTGTATATTAGTTAAATAATCAGACTTTTTGATCATTTAACTCAGATGAAGACGTAACCAAATCCATTGAAATCTGAGAGGTCAGCTAAAAAGTGTTTTAGGTACGTAGGGGAAATTACAAAATAATTTCCCCTCAATGTGTTAGTCAAAATTAAGCAACAAAAGTAACCTTAACTGTAACTGTAATAATAATAATAACTTAATTGTAACTGTCGACTTGGCTCAACTTTATTTTAAGTCACAAAACCAAACCACTGAGAACCATTAAAGCTACCTTATATGGGATTTGGTGTCATCTGGTTATTTGCAGGTAAATAGCTCTCTTTATCACCCTGCTCATTCAAGCATAACAGAGACCTTATGGTTGTCTTTAATTATTACATCTGAAAAGGTGTTTAGTGTGTCCATTCATGGCTACTGTAAAAACATGGCAGCCTCTATGTAGAGGACCTGCTCCAAATCTAAATATAAAGGGCACAATTTAGTGTGTATAGTCTAGTTTATAAATCCACACACAATAAAACAAAAAAATCCTTTATATAGAATTACAACCCATGTGGCTGTCAGTTGAGGGTTCTTATTGAGATCAGCATCGTGACAATCAGGAGTTTCCTTTTGTCATAGTTTCCATGTTTTACTTTAATATTGAATGCTCAGTTCAGATAAGACAGTCTCACCACTTGTGAGAAGTTCGTCCTTAGGAAATAAAAATCAGAGGAAATTAAAGCGAAACTCCTTTGAGGGAGTGAGGACAAAAGCTGACGTCTGCTCCTGAGTCTCTGGTGTCAGGTCTGTGTCCTGGGCTTGACTTTCATGTTGGCCGTCCTCTGTAGCAGGGCTCTGAGTCTTAACTTTGGCCTTCCGGTGGAAAACACACATCTTCGGGGAATCTGACACAACTTTGACTTGAGCTGAGGTCATTTCTGTCGGGAGCAGAGAAACATGGTGAGTGAATGCACTTTTTTGTGTGTGGACATAATGAGGGCACTGGTGTGTATAAGACTGTACAATGTAGTGCAGAGTCAACGTTTCAGACTGACCACTCTGAATGAGCTTGAATTGCTTGTTCTTCTCCTCTTCAATTTTCTTCCTGTACTCTCCGGCCATGGCTCTCATCACCTGCCTCTTCTTCACCAGCGGAGCTTTGGAGCTGCGTAGAGTCTTTAGAGCACGAGCCGCCTCCTCCTCTGCAGAGAGGGAGCAGAGTCATGGTCTCAAAACTCAATGTAACTCAGTATGTTAGGTGCTTATGTTGCCCTACTTAGTCAGAAATCTATCGTATCTGTTTCTAAACTGCTGTGCTCATAAAATACATAACTGTGCTACAGTTAACATCACACTAACTCTGTTTTGGTGTTCCCTTCTGGGATCTCAATCCGTGCTCCAGCTGCTCAATGCACCAGTCCAGTTGTCTGTTCAGCTGCTCCTCTGCACTCTGAAACACACAGTCACATAAACATGAACATCATTTAATCAGGCATGACTCCTTCACATAGGAAATAATTATACTAGTCAAACAAATATTGATCTTGGGGGGGGGGGGGGGGGGGGTGCAGCCCTCTGGGGGGGGGGGGGGGGGTACACATATTGGGGAGTAAAACACTGACCAGTTGTGTCTCTTCGTCTCCTTGATTCCCCTCGACTTGTTTCTGTTGCACCTCGGCTTCAACGGACTCCATTTGCTTTCCCGATTTCTTCTTCTTCGCCTTGGACTGCAGCTCAGCTGGAGCATTGACCTCCTGCAGTGTGGGGGGCTTTTCTGCCTGTGTGGCACCATGGCCTTCCACAGAACCTGCATCAGGGCTCTCTGCCATCTCAATGTCTTGTGAGGATGTGGCAGCGGGGATTTGGAAGTTGAAGGCAAAAGCGGATTCTGCTCTGGTGGAGGATATTTGACGTGGTGCTTGCTCCAGCCCCTGTGGCCTGGTTCTCTCCTGAGGTGCAGGGGCCCCGTCAGGGAGGAAGTTGAATCTGAAGGTGTTGTCACTACGAGTCCAGGCGGCTCTGTTGGCTGGAGCGGAGCTGTTTGACTTGGGCTCGATATCTGAAGAATGAACACACACATTCATGACAATTACTATTTTTAAAGACTAATTATCTTTCATAGAATAATTGTAACAGATCCACAGATAGAGGTAGTGGAAATTCAAAAGACAATCCCTAGTTGTTTATAGACACTTTGAATAAATATTTTGCCTCTAAAAGACCTCACACCAGCAAAATGTAAGCTTGTATTCAAGGAATTAAATACCTATAAACAACAGTCTCTCTTCCGCCATTTTGTTTATCCCACTAAACCATTGAACTGGATGTCTCAGTGTTGCAGATATGCTCCGCGAAACGGCCACATTTTAGAAAAATACTCGTATTTTCCTCCAGTCTCGTATGTGACATGTTGTTTGGAGCAACTTACCTCCGGTGTGCCCGACGAACGGGTCCGTGTAGTTATCGGCCCATTCCGCAAGTAGTTCCGCTTGGTGAGTTCCCGCGGATGCACACACTCGTTCCGTTACAATTATTACGTGCTAATATAGCTCCAAATATGGATAGAACATATTGATATCTGAAGTGTGTATTTTCTAAGGTCAAATTAATAAATTGGAGGGCGGGGGGACTTTTCTTCCCGCTTACTTATCATCAAAACAAAGGATCAGACGAGGTGAGGTGGTTACTAGATGACAACTACACAAGGGGAACATCGCCTCCCTTCTGCATGTAAAAAAAGATCACTTTAGTTTTGTTGACACCCTTCACCTGTTATTTTATCCAAACACATACTAACAAAGTACACACCACGTGCAAACTTCAAAGACTCATACCAAACGAGGACCGGAAGCAGAACACAATTATAATCATCTCAATTAGAAATTTAGGGTGATAGAATTGCCTTTTTAATCATGTATAGACCTTTTGTGTTTTAATCAGTGTATCCAGTGTGTGTGTTGTGACCCCTGTAGAATGAATCACAAACGAATATTGATGATGATTTAGAAACGTTCAATAGAGTAAAGGGTGCTGATTGTATGGAGAAAATTGTAGTTTAACCATATGAAGCATTTATGCCTGTGATTCATGTTGACTGTGGAAGAAGGGAAGAATACACTTTGCACTGTGCTCCTACTTCATTTCAAATCTAGAGGCGCCCGGGATCCCATTTTCTCTTCCACCAATCCCAGTCCGTTGGAGATTTCCGTCTGGACCAATCTTGTCATTTCCGGGGCGGGACTTAAGACACGGCACCTCTCACTATTTAAACCACCCCCTGCCCCCTCCCTTAGCACACCCAGTTTGCCAGCCATCGACGGAGGCTTGTCTCTGCGACCGGAAAATAAACACAAGGTAACGTGGCTGGTTGTTTGGTTACAGTTTTAAATACCGGACATTTCTTTTTTTATTTGTGTGAAAATAGTTCGTCTCGTGAAGTCTAAATGTGTTTTCCTCTGACCTGTACACGTTTTCAACGGCTAGACATAACCACCGCTCAATTGACAACAACGGAGCGCGCCATAGCTAGTTGGCCGTTAGCCGCACCTTTTATCCTTTGATCACACTCCAGGTGTGTAGAAGCCCGCCTTTACCATTAGTTAATATCACTTTATAACTTACCTCACTGTTAATTTTTGTTACTAAAATTTTGTTCACCGGGTATTTTTATGAAAAAATCCTGTTAGCCTCTGTGATAGGCAGCTGGCGCCATTTTGCTACAGTCCCTACTAGCTTTAAATTCGCTCACAAACGACAGCAAAGAAATGTGTGTGTGCGTGTGTGTTCCGGAGCTTAATGGTGGCGGCTCCTCA
This sequence comes from Chascanopsetta lugubris, assembly GCA_016785325.1. NCBI lineage: Eukaryota > Metazoa > Chordata > Actinopteri > Pleuronectiformes > Bothidae > Chascanopsetta > Chascanopsetta lugubris. The sequence continues at coordinate 95,693 of JAFBJT010105738.1, forward strand.
GAGCTGGTTTTTAATCTAAACCACGTTTCGACAGATACACACCACATCGACACACGGGGAGACTTTACATCGATCATTAGCGCGCTAAAGCTTATTACGGTACTCGTGTTTTTGTTTTCATACGCCGCATTGGCTTATATTTTCGAGTTATATTTGTATTCTGTAAAGGGGGCGGGGACTATATGTGTGTCATCAATGGAAGAGATTAGCGCGTACTTCCCTTAAACGGTGACTCATGCCAGTTAAAATGGCAGTGCCGGTAATGTCGATGAGTGGAACATGGACATTGGCCTCGTATTTCTGGTTTTGTTTTTCAAATGCAGGTAAAAAATGGCTCGTACCAAGCAGACCGCTCGTAAATCCACCGGAGGAAAGGCGCCTAGGAAGCAGCTGGCCACCAAAGCTGCCAGGAAAAGTGCGCCCTCCACTGGCGGAGTGAAGAAGCCCCACAGATACAGGCCTGGTACCGTTGCTCTGCGTGAGATCCGTCGGTACCAGAAGTCCACTGAGCTGCTCATCAGGAAGCTGCCCTTCCAGCGTCTTGTCAGGGAAATCGCCCAGGATTTCAAGACTGATCTGCGTTTCCAGAGTGCGGCCATTGGTGCTCTCCAGGTAGGACAGTGTTTTATTTATATATATATATATATATATATATATATATATATATACACACACACACACACACACACACAACTAGTATGTGCACATTGTCAGTTATTGTTTAATTCGCCCATTTATGTCCCCATGTAGGAAGCCAGTGAGGCATACCTGGTCGGCCTGTTTGAGGACACCAACCTGTGTGCCATCCACGCAAAGAGGGTCACCATCATGCCCAAGGATATTCAGTTGGCCAGGCGAATTAGAGGAGAGCGTGCATAAACAATGTGGGTTTTATGTTTTTAGTGTTGTGGGGTGGGTGGGTGGTGTGGGGCAGACTGGGTTTTTGTTTTGTAAATCTTACCTATTACCAGCATGTGTACCACCTGACTTGTCATTTGTAGTTTCAGGCATGTTTATTTTTGTACTTCATTCGTCATGTCTTGACTTTCTGTGATTCTAATCTTCAGAGTAGAGCTTCATGTCTGTAAATGCTTAGCCCATATTCCACCGCCTTTCTCAGGTTTGCGAGTCTATTTTAGAATCTGTTTCTTTTTAATCCTGCGTGTGCATGTCATAGGGTTTTTCGTGCTGTAAATAAACTATCTGCTACCTCAAAGTTCTTGACTTTTGAATTTTACATTTGCAGTTGAAACTGTTTTGTCTACAGTCCAGATAGATTCTTCAAGATGACTTATTGTCAAAGGCAAAACAACCATTAATTGAGGTTACTAAACTTGCTTTAGTTGGCCATAAAATATCAAAATTAATTTCAGGCCTACACTTAATTCATAGGAAAATATTGTCAAAGGTCAAGTGTCTTAAACCGAGACAAAAAGAAACCAATCTTGATTTTGATAAAATTATTTTAATCCATGTGGTGTGGCAATTCAGCTGAAACTAAACAAAAAGGCAGTATAAGGTCAAATCTATACATTTACAAGGACAAAAAACCCAGATCTTACTGCAACCAACAGCCTCATTACTGTCTAATGCACCATCGAGAATCATGGAAATGATTCTTGATAAATAAAAGTTGAAATATATACATCTGAAGCTCCACATTTTTCACCTTGATTTATTCACTTCCTCCTCGATCAGACCAGGTAATTGCTCGTACAGGTGACTTTCCAGTTGTACATCAATGTCCGTCTCCTTCCTAAAAGCGCACCACAGCAGGATGGCTGCCAATGGCACACTGATGGGGAGGATTTTCCACCATGGCCTCTCAAACCGGCTCCCCATGCCTTGGTCCACTTTCCAGGTTCTGTGACTGGCTTTGCTAGAGGAGAACTTGATGGGCTCATTCATCACATCATCATCATCTGTGGGCCTCTTGGACCTGGCTGGTCTCTGGGAGCTCAGGCATATCGATCGTATGCCGGCCTCTCTGCTGGCAATGACATGAAAATACAGGAATTTAGAAGACTAATGAAAATGGCATCTACTGAGTTTCATTACGTTCATCAATTACTGCATTTCAGGAGAACTTATACAGACTTCACACATCTTTACAAGTTGTATTTGTACATTTTCCAAATGCACATTACTTGACTTAGGGCTAGAACAACCCACAGACTGGTGTTCTGCTGACCCTTCGCATGGCAGATGTTTATGTTTGACTTAAATGGAAAAATCAACAATGGCAGGATGACAAAGGTTAATGTGTGGTAATAATAAATATAATAAATCAAAAATAAATTGTCTTAAAATAAATGTTTTCATCAGGTTAAGTCAAATAATTACAATATAGTAAAATGTAGTATAGCATTCTATTAATAGTCATTTATTCTCACGGGACAACGCATTTCATATTACAAGCCTTTATTCAATGTAAACCATTAATCACTTTAATTCACAATAGTCTCATAATGGTCCTGATCACCAAGCTTCTATGGTTACGCACACACATACATACAGTAGCGGTGCGTTCAGGGACGAGATCAGTGGACAAGGGGGATGTGAGTTTGAGGTTTAATCAGGACTTGACAGAGAGCAGCTTGTCAGAAACCAACTTCGTTAACAATGTAACATACTATTTTACATCTCAGGGTAAAGTCGAGTCTATATAGAGCAGAAGATTAAAGGTGACTGTCATTGAGTCACGATCACAGAGACAACATGCTTGTCTCTGTCCGTCAGCTTCCTTCCTCCTTCCCCACAGAAATACTTACCTCTCACCCAGACTGGAAACAGCTCGGGTGGAGATCGCTCGCGTCAGACCAGACAAAAGTCGTCCTGCTATGAGAGACATCTCGGACAAGTGTTCATCTCACAGTTGAGTCTGAATTTCTTACCCAACTCCCGTCAGTGAGGTCATGAAACACGCTGAGTGCACCTTCAAAAGCCTTCCGGTGCAGCCCGTGAACACTGGGTGGAACGTTCCGCTTACATGTGGACGGGGAGCTAACGTCACGGAAAGACCTCTACAGTTTGCTCTCAATTATGAAAATTAATATATTTTTACAATTATTTCTTAATCATATTATTAGCACATCACCTCTAGATCTATTTTATTACATATTTTCCATTTCATATATTTATATTCATTACATTAATTTGTATTTTACACGTTCCACAGGATTTAATAATTAAATCTATCTGCAATCCCAATAATAAATTTTTCAGGTTTTATAACCCAACACGACATTTTATAAACAGGGGTTGTTACGGCTTTGTACACGATCAAATTACGATATTCCTACGATATCTTGAGTCTACTGGGCTCATTAGTTGCGTCATCACCCAGGGTCCGTGAATCCCTCACAGCTCTTAACCAATCACACAGCGCATGCAGATTTTTGTCCAATCACGCTTCAACCTCTGAGATACCACTTCCCGTTTGAGATCCCCATGCTTGTTTTTTTGCTTTTAAACTGGATAACACGTTCTCACTCCTTTTCAAGTAAGTTTCCACAGATATAAAATCAACGGAGGAACAAGTTGATAAATGAACTGTCCTCTAAAGTGATATTTATGCTCAGGACACCGAATATATGTCTTTATTCAGTCTCGAACAAATGTGGTAAGGAGGATGATGATGAATGCAGCCCAGTAAAACATTCATCTTCAGCGTGTTCATGTCTTTGTGTTTGTGTCATGAAATCCATAATATATACGTGTCATTCTCATGATCTGTCCCCTTACAGCCTCATATAGTATGATTCTCTTCTTGTTCATCACTAACTTCACAGGGCATTGTGTGTTGTAGTAAATCAGAAGATCATGGCCAAAGATGAATCTCTGAAATCATCAAATCCCTCCAAAAAGAATAAGTTGGGTCTAGAAGTGGAAGAGCCTCCTGCAGAAAACACAAAGGATGCTGTCGTGAAGAAGAAACGAAGAAAAGCGGAGGTAGAGGCGAGTGTTACAAACTCTTATAGATGTCAAATGTGTAATACACAAACTGCAGGAAGTCTGAAAAACTGTGTTTATTTCATCCAGGAGGCTCGGGAACAGATTCCTGAAGAAACAGCCACAACAGCCGATGATACAAAACGGAAGAAGAAGGAAAAGAAATGTAAAAAGAAACGAGGGGCGGAGGAAGCAGAGGTGAAGGAACCTGAGGTAAGAACCTCGAAATGTGTCAGTTGATTAGCTCAGTTGACCTTTGACCTCTGGTATGTGATGCTGAACACAGGAAGTGGATATTTATCATTTGAGTCCTCTTTCTCGTAAAAAAACAAGCTGCCAAGATACAGGGCATAATTACTAAGAGCAATTGCACAGAGCATTTATTTTTATGCAAATGTAAAAAAAAAGAAACATGTTTAATTAGATTCCAAAGTATTTGAAGAATCTAAAGGATGTCCCTTTAGATTCTTTATTTGGTATGAATATAGACAGATTCTGAGTCTTCCACATTATAACATTACGTTTGACATTTTTTCATTGAGTATTTTTTATAGGGGGGAGGAGCCTCTGGTATAAAATGGACAGAAAACAGAATGAATCTTTAAAAAAGTGATCAAACAGCTATGAAAACAGCTCAATGAAATGTTTATAAAGACATTAAATATCACATTGTCGGAGAATCACAGAGAAAGCCCCGGTCCTCATTTTCCTTTGTACCAGGTCCAGTAATAAGTGTCAGCGTAACAGTGAAGTTACAGGTGTGAAGGATTTTGTGACATCTAGAGGTGAAGGTGCATGTTGTGTCTTTTCCTTCACTTTTCCCTTCCAAGCATGTGGCAGAGCCTGTTGTCGCCCTCGGTGATCAGTAAAACTCAAAATGTCTTTCATTTGTCCCTTCTGGGGCCACTGTGAGAACATGGAGGCAGCCTCTGTAGAGAGGATCTACCTCTGATGTAACTATGATGGCTTCATCCTGGAATGTTGAAAACAGAAATGAACACATATTCAGGTGCTTGGAAACTCAAGAGTACATCGTTTTGACTAGATTGAAGGGAATGGAAGTGTTGTCACCGCCATCCCTCACACTGGACCTAGTTTCATCCAGCAGCTGCCACGAGTGTTAGTTGTGTGGACACAACATGGTAGTCTTTGTGAGGACGTTGGAGCTTGTGGACATGCGGCATGGTCCACCACATGTCCCTGGGCTGCAGGCGTTTGCCGCGGGGACGTAGTTGGACTGTTCGGTGGACGACTTGAGCAGCTTGGCCCAGCTGCTCCTCTGCTGGAGGAACTGCCTCATCTTGTCCTGGAACGTCTCCCCCAGGAAGCTGTAGATGAGCGGGTTCAGGCAGCTGTTGGAGAAGGCCGCCAGCCTGACGGCGTGACCCGTCAGTGGGTAGTCCTGCCACAGCGTGTCCCCGCTCGCCTCCCTCCTCAGGAGGTGGATGCACACAAAGGCGTTCTCCGGCAGCCAGCACAGGAAGAAGACCAGCACGGCCGCCGAGATCATGCGCAGGGCCTTCTGCCGGCGGGGCCTCCACGGCCGGCCCCTCTGGTCCTGGGGGCTGCAGCGTAGCACACGCGCGATCCTCCAGTAGCACACGCCCAGGATGCAGAAGGGCAGCAGGAAGCCCAGCATCACCTCCAGCCACTGGATCTGCGTGATGTTGGCGAAGCAGAAGGCCGTCTCCCCGGCGTGCTGGGCCTGGGCGACGATGAAAGGCAGCAGCGTGAGCATGGAGGACGACACCCAGATGAGGCAGCAGCTGAGGCGCGCGTGCGTCATGCTGCGCCCAACGCTCCCGGTCAGCGCCACAAAGCGGTCGAAGCTCATCCAGGTCAGGAAGAAGACGCTGCTGTACATGTTGACCTGCTGGAAGAGGTTCATGAAGGTGCAGAGGGCAGCCTTGTCGTAGTAGCCCTTCTTCAGGTTGAACACCTCGATCAGCGAGTCGCCCACCAGGACCAGGTCGGCCACGGCCAGGTTCACAAAGTAGAGATCGGGCGCCGTCAAGCGGCCGCCGTGCTCCAGGTTGACAACGAGGATGAGGATGTTCCCGATGAAGCCGACGGGGAAAAGGAAAATGGTGTAGAGGCCGGAGAGGACGAGGCTGATGATGTAGAGCTGATTGCTCTCGGAAGCCGTCTGCAGGAAGTCCGAGACCACAGCGCTCGTGCCGTTCAGGGCGGCGGTGACGTTGTACTCGGTGATGTAGCCCACGTACATGGTCATGTCCATATTACACGTCTATGTGCAGCCACCGGTCGTTGTGGTCGTTCACCGTGAGGTTTTCATAGTTCTTAGTCCTCCCGGGCGTTGTAGGCTCTGCGGGTCCATCTGCGTCCTCCGTCTCCGGGACGTGTCGTGGAGCTGACTGACCTGGTGTTTCCAGGAGGAGAGAGAGGAGTCAACGGCTGTACTGCAGCTTCTCAGGCTTCACCTTTTTAATGTTGACATTTCTGTTCATATAAAACACAACATTTGACAACAGTGTAAATGTATCAGTTAATATGGAGAGATATCATTTCAGGGCTGATACTATTTATTAGTAGTTAATGGGACCAATGTCTGATATTTACAGTGAAAATTAAAATATTGTGATCATGATTATACATATAAATGTACACATTCGAATTTAGATTATCACTGCCTTTAAACTTTACTTATATGACATTATCATGTCTGGATTATCTAATTTTTTATGTTTACCTTAAATTGAGAATTAGATACAGACACAAATAATTGGTTAAATGCAGATATTTGTCCAGGCCAATTATCAGTCAACCTCTAATTATAACCAATATTTTTTCTACAACTACTAATACTATGACTCTTCATCAGCAGCAGCAGCAGCTAAATAACAGGTTTCAAAATAATGTAATGAGGCACTTTATAAAACATAATTAATAGAAAGCAATTAAAACTAAAGACATTAAGCAATCATCAATGAATAAATCTAAATGATATGTAATGTTAGAATAGAATAGAATATAAACCCATTAGTCCATCTGAAATATATAGGAGCTGCCCTCAACTGCAGAACTCCCGTTAATTGAATTGCACTTTGTACTTAACCTTAAATACAAAGCAACGTAAACATACCTTAGTTTCTTTTCATCTTTTTGTCTGTGAGCTCATCATCGTCTGATCCAGAGTATAGTGGAGATGTGCGGCGTTGAGTCGCACAACCACATTAACGGCGTATTTACACAAAACAAGCCAGAGGACAGACAGGGATAAAGTCACATCATCGTCCCTGCGCCTCTGCCCTTTGTCTGAGTTTACTCTCGCACACCTTTTTGACCGTGTCACAAAGAGCATCAACAGATACTTCTATTATTTATTTAATACTCCTGTGATTTGAGCTCAGTGCGACTCAGGTCTGACATTTCACACGGTGCCAAATTATGCAACACGGCTCCCCGCTGTTGTGCCCCCACCCCCTCCCCTGGTGCCCAGTCTGGTGCCACTCTGTGTTGGCACTGATACAATGCAGGTCAGTTATTCCTAGAATTGGAGTTAGGCGAATGGAAAGTAACTGTTCTGTTCTATTAAAAAAACAGATTTTTTATATACATAAAAAAAGAAGATATTGGCGACGAATCTCGCTTCTGACTTTCATTTTCCAAAACTTTTATATTTCCTCTGTGGCTTTTTCCAGACGCTCTGTGTGAATGAGCTTCTTTGCAGATTACGTCAAAGCCAAGGGAAAATATTAGATTACTTTTATTGAGTAGTTACTTTATTAGAATGTCAGCAACACTGCGAGGCTGCACCCCAGACTCTACCGGAGCCTCGTTTGCTGCAGTCAATATAAGTCAATATTAAATGAAAATTACTAAAGCCTTTATTGTGCCTTCATTAATCCGCCACGGTCGTGTGTAATCTGAAAACAAACTCATCAGGCTGTGTGCTCGAAACTCGTTGAAGTTTGTTGTTACATCAAACATGCACATGTGGTGGGTGGTATTTTTATTCCTTTTTTTTTTGAAGAGTGTAAACTGAATGAACAGTTTTTATGTACATAAACTTTTTTTTTTCAGAAAATACAAATGTACACATTTGAAAAATATCTGTACAAATACCTGCTTATATAAAAAACAGTTGCATAATCAATTCAGAAAAAAACTACAGTGTCTTTCAGTCAAGCTCACTGTCCCGACTGTCCCTTTAAATTTAGTCAAGCTGCACAAAGTTACTCATAGATGACTTCTACAAAAATATATCTGCTTTAATAAAGAGCCATAAAGTATGAATACTCTTGGAAAATGGAAAAAAATGCCACATTTCACAATGTGAAGAAGAAAAATAGAAAATTGGTAATAATAGTTAGTTAATTAATGTTCATACAGATTCATTTGTGTTCATCTAGAGCAGGTTAACACGCTCAGATGCTCCAAAAACGTAGTTCCCTCTTCCTGTCCACCGCTCCGACTGCTGTTTTCACTCTCTCTCTCTGAAACGCTCTCCAGAGCTCCTGACCCTCCCTCACAGAAAAGCCCAAATTGGCCCGCTGGCCTAAGTCTCTTGTGATTGGTCAACTGCTGCCAGCTGATATGCTGCCCACTGATGTGTCAGACTCTGACCATCACAGTGACGGCAGTGTAATCAGGAAATGACATTGTTTAAGCAAGTCTTTGGAAAAAGTCTTTTTTGAGGTAAAGAGCGCCCTCTGTGCTGCAGTTTGTAAGAAACACCTACATGCATGTACATGTAAAGGACAGGAAAACGTGTAAAAAAAAAGTGTAACAATGTTGGTTAAGAGAACCTTAAAAACCCTGAGCTGACGGGAAGTGCGTGGTCTACGACTCGATGTCCTGCAGGGTGTCCGTGATCTCGATGTGAGGAGCGATGATGTTTCTGTTGGGCTGCGTTCGGCCTGGGCGGTGACAGCAGTCCCTCAGCTGCCTCAACACGCCGTGGAGACTCTCTCGACACGGCCGGTGCATGAACAGCACGAGCAACAGGGCGGCGCCGCTGCCCGAGAACAACACAAATTCGGCCACGGTCAGGAAGGCCTGCTCGTGGAAGCTGAGCCCCACCCCCTGCTGCAGCCGCGCCCCTCTGACCAGCACCACGCTGTAGAACAGCAGGCACAGAAACATGACCACGCTGAGCGCCAGGAACACGGGGCCCTCTTCCGAGCCGGACAGGAAGCGGCCTTTCGTCTTCCACTGCCGCACAAAACCACAGATGAGGAATCCTAGCTGGAGGAGGTAAGGAACCAGAAAGGCCAGACACACCTTGGAGGCGGCATACGAAACCCTGGCGCCGGCCAGATCCATGACACAGTCTGTCGTTCGGTCCAGACCCTCGCTAGGCCCTCGAATCCCGGCCAGCAGCAGAGAGATCAGGACAGAGGTCAGGACCACCAGAGCCGCGCTGACCCTGGGCTTCCTCAGGAGGGCGTGGGATGGCGGGTCGAGGGTCAGCACGTACGCCATGAGCACCAGCACAAACAGGCCGCACAGAGACACCGCATTGACGAGGAAGGAGAGCGCGGCGCAGCCCAGAGCCGTGGTCCTCAGGTAGTCGGGCCTGTACGCCACGACGTGCAGCGAGAGGAGCAGGAGCAGCAGCTGGAAGCCGCAGAAGGCCCAGAGGAGGCAGTCGAGCCAGGCCAGGCGCCGGTGCACCCGGTACGTCTGCACCAGGCTATAGAGCAGGAAGGCGCCGGCCGCCAAACCCAGAGCTGCGAAGAAGCTGTAGACATAGTTGGCTCTGGAGGAAATGTCTCTGGCGGCGATCTCGTCCAACACGGAGAAAGGGGACGAGCTGGAGGTGTTGGCGGTGCCGGCGCCATCGTCAGTGCTGGCAGAGCCGTTGGAAAAAGGGGGCAGGGTCCTCCCTTCAGCTGAGGCTGCACTTTCAGACTGCAAGAGAGAAAACGCCCCCTGACGAATTACGCCCAAGTCATTCTTCACTGTGTGTCAAGACTTTGTGAGTATGAACAGGAAGCCAGTGAGCAAAGTCAGCAAAGGTCAGAGCAACTGTTTGTTTGGTTCATTGTTCATTGGTTCATGTTTGGTCCAGTGTGTAAGATTTCACTTTCTGTTGGCAGAAATGGAATTTGAAATAGTATAGTGGTGTTTTTAAGACTGTTAAATCACCAGAGTGTATGAATGGATGTCTTTTTATATTTACATGAGGAGCAGGTCGTCTCTAAGAAAGTGCTAGGTTTTCTTACCGTCTGCTACTACACAACTGTTAGAGTTTGAATAATAACTGAGGGCTGCCATTGATTCTCTTACATGGGAAAGGGGCAGTGAGGGGTATTCAACTGCAACATGCAACCTCAACACAAGATGTCACTACATCCCACACACTGAAGCTTTCACTAGATGTAACCAAAATACGGCTGCAACTAAATGACACTTGATGATTATTCCATTGACAAGTGAGCTACATTTGATAATTTCCAGTAATCTATTTGAAAATTGTGGTTTTACTATATTTGCAGATTATAATAGAGGAACTGTATATGCTTAAACATACGTAGTTTTCTATTTACTGCCTCCTGCAGCAGATCTGATTCATTCAACAACCATTTTTTGAAATTATTTTGATAATAAATAAAAAATGCACAAGTCCTCAAGTCCTAAAGGTATACAATGTATACAATTTAGTGTCATCTGGTAGTGAAGTTGCATGTTGCAGTTGAACACCCCTCCCCTCAGCCTTATAGATATCCACCTCCAAGACAAATTGTTTACTTTGCGCCCTTTGGGGCGACTGCAAACACTATCAATAGTAATGAAAACAACAATTCTTACTTTTATAAAAAGCGTCAGTATACTTATTTTATTACTGTGTACACTGGACCATAAAACCCAGGTCATGTAACCCAGCCCTGCCTCTCTGTATTGTTCACTGTTGCTCTGACTCTGCATCATTGAGTGGGTTTTCCACAGGAACACACTCTTACAACATCAAGTTCACTTCCTTCCTATAGAAACATATTCGTCTGAATCGAACATTTCAAAACATAGAAAGGTAAACAAACTGCCGCAGCTTTTGTTTTATCATTCTGTGTTTTCACTGTTGTTCACTCTTTGTTTGACTCTATATGGGGAACTGCCTGCTTAGTGAAAACACCCACACACACACACACATACATCTCCACGTACCATTTTTGCTGTCGTCACCCGCTCGCCTCTTGTTGTCAATGCAGCAGCCAGATGTTGCCGTGTTGCCTGGACGCAGTGAAAGCGATGCTCCCTGCCTGGACGCAACCGCTCTCTGTGAAGGGCTTTTCACATTTCTGTGGGCAATACCCCCACCAGCATACTTTCTGAGTGACTGCGTGGCCATGTGACCAAAAAACTTTTCCTCCCCTCCGTCTTTTCTTTTCTTTTTTCATCACCGCACTGACTGTGTCCGTTAAATCAGAGAACATACTGCCGTCCTTGTTCTACTTCCCCCTGACAGCAGCAACAGCAGCAGCAGCAGCTGAGCTGTGGTTCACTGGCAGCTGCAGTGAAACATCTTAAATGTCAACTTTGTGGTGAATATCACTAATGATATTGCACGTACGTATACACGTGGAAGTAGATGCTGAGGCACCTTCACAGAGGAGCTTGCGTTTCCAACCCTGGATGCTTGTGTGTTAGATGCTGTGTCGGGCAACTAGTTATGTATAACTAGTAAGTAGTAGTTGTTGTGTAAGTAAGGAAATGGGCATTATTTCATTATGTATCTGTATTTATGTTGATACACAGGAGCAGTGTTGGGCATGTTGTTTAAAATAGTAACTAGTAATAGTTACCTTTTTCAAAACCTAACCTATTAAAGCATCATAAAAGTAAGTAGTTACCAGGGACAGTAGCTATTACATTGCTTTAAATGGTCAAATATATCACTGCACTTGATCGTCAATAATGGTAACATTGTTGTAGTTCTGGAAAAAGTTGTAATTACGCGTTACTGAAAAAAGTAATGTCGTTAGTAACGTTTGTTTGTAACGTTGTTATTCCCATCACTGATTAGTTGGTTGCTTTTTAGCGAGTTTACACAAAGACTCTTTAAAACTTGTCGGAAGGGTGTGATGAGGGTCAGGGAGGAAACCATCACTGTTTTGGTGTGGATCCAGGGGCTTATTTTCACATTACAGGACAAGTATGCAGGATTTTAGTGTAATTATTTCCACATCTATTGACAAAAATGCAATACATAATATTAATTCTAATGTTTTAGAAGTGTTTAATCACCTGAAGGAATGAATAGTTTTCATTACTTGTAGAATGATCTCGACGGAGGCATCAATTTTGCACAGCTGTGGAATGATCCCTTCAATATCCTCTTTGCATGCACCATGTTTTCATAAAAGCCTACAATAAACAAACTCAAGATCTGTGGCCAACTGAAAGCTACCAGGGGTTCTCCTGCATCAGGTGTGTCAAACTCAGGGGCCACATGCAGCCTAATTTGACCTCAAGTGCGCAGGGCCAGTAAAACCGCAGCACAATGACCTATAAACAACTCCAAAGTTTTCTCTTTGTTTTAGTGCAAAAAAAGTACACAATGTAGCATGCAAACGCATTGGATGAATTTGAAATTGCAGTTTATCTCCTCTCTGTAATTTCTACACTTTCCAAAGTCATCTCGGCTGGATTGGACCCTCTTATGGTCCAGGTTTGGCCCGCAGGCCTGATGTTTGACACCTCTGTCCTACATGCTTTGAGTAAGGGTGAGGTGGGGGGTTCTCAGCTGCAACATGCATGGTCATGCATCATGTGATAAAATGAAAAACATGATGTGGTTTCCCAGGAAAGTTTCTCTGCGGTGACTCACAGTGAAATGAACTGAGCAGCGGGTTATTTTTTACTACATGGTGCGAGTGAGTACTGTGAACTCCTCGAGGACCCTGAACGCAGCGTTGCAGAGATGCTACACACCTTACTTTACTTCACCACACAGAGAGAGTGCGTGCGGTGATGACCTCACCCTCTCTATAGATACAGGAAACAGCTGCAGCACAACCGGAAGTGGTCCAAACACTTGGATGCTGCTTATAGCTATGACACAAGACAGAAAACCACATTTGTTTTCTATGATACAAATAAAAGTTAAGGCTGAGTAAAGAAACTCAGCGCTGAAGCAGAAACTGGTACAAATGGAAAATGTCAGAAAAGGATTTAACGTGCACAGATCATTGTTTCAGCTTCACTTATCATTGCGCCGGTGTTATTTATGGATGTTTGAGAACAGTATTACACAAACACCGACTATAATAAGAGTCCAGAGAGGAAGCTCATGTCGAGAACTCCCAAGATCCTTTGTTCTTTTGACAGATTTCAGATCCACCCAGTCGCCCCCAGGAGACACGTGAGGTGCCGGGAGAGGAGGTGGAGAAGGAGGAGGAGCTGAGCCCCGAGGAGAAGCGGGTGCTGGAGAGGAAGATGAAGAAGATCCTGAAGAAGGAGGAGAAGAAGAGGCTGAGAGCTGAGGGAGAGATGGCGAAGAGGGAGGAGGAGTCCGGACCCACGGCTCCTCAGCAGGCCTTAGATTACCTCACCTGGTGAGATCACATCACAGGATTCCACTAGGGGGCATTCGGGCTATTATGTTGTCGCCCACATGTTCAACACTTCTCCACATCTATGTGCTCAGTCATGTCAAAACAATATATATAGTGAAATACTAGATTTAGAAATTGAATTTAAGATATTAAATTAAAGTATTGAATATGTACATACTATACGCTTCTAACAACAGAAATTATATTTATCTTGTCATAAACAACACATAACAGTGACACTAAACCTCATCATCTCACATCATTGAACTGTTTGAACCATATAAGATTAGAGGCAAGGTGCAACTTGCCATATAACTCCTGCATATCAATGTAAATACAGATACATGAAATATGTCTGTTTCCTCATTTACACAAAAAGTTATTAAAGTAGATCTCATCTTAAAGTATGTACAAGTACAATGACAATAAATTAATTGTCAGTTGTACATGTACAACGACATTAGATCCACGGGTCCTCAGTGCAAGTAAATTAATAATATAGACATACAAATTGTCTTAAAAAGATGTCTACATTACACAGATCCTCTTATGGCACATTGTTTGAAATGTTCATGTTTTTATATTTTCTTAATCATAATTCAGTTGCCCATATATACAAGGAAGCCGTCAGATGGACGTTCGTGACATAGTATCTTTCATTGTGCAGGTGTTTGGCCACTTCAGGCCGATTTGACCTGTGTGTATGTATTTTAGGGCTTAGACGAGATTGTTCTTCCACATTTAGATAAACTGGAACAGGTCTCTGTGGAGCTCTGTGCACCGTCGGGTGTTACAAAAACAAACAGCAGCCAACTTCCGCAGAGCGCCCGTGGCCTGTCATTTAGTTCTGCAGCATCTTCAGTCTCTGCATGTCATTGTCCTCTTTCTGTCACTCCCCTCGTCAGCAGCACAGGGAACTTATAAACCCACTAATTAAACAATGAGCAGGATGTTGGACCAGACCTGCAGGTGCACGTGACCCTTCCTCACAGCCGTGTCATCATGAAAGTCTCATGCAAATGACACATGCAAATGTTTTTTCAGCTTGAAAAAAGTACTGCTCATTGTAGTGAAATGTCGTGAAACTAGAAAAACTACTCTGTTTCCTCCTGTCAAACAAACCCAGCTCCATTCCGTCAGGATGTTTATTTGACTCCTCCCCCCCGCAGATCTGTAAGTATGAGGGCAGGTGTGTACCTTTTGGAGATAAGGAAGTGAACAAAGGTGAGAGGAGCGGCCTCACACATTGTTTTCCCTTTTGTTCAGAGGGAACGAGCCGTTCCACCATCGGCAGGTGAAAATGGCGCAGCGAGAAAATCAAGCGATGAAATTCTGCTGCTCCGTCTGTCTTGATGTGCTAAAGTGTCCGGTGACCATCCCCTGTGGACACAGCTACTGCATGAGCTGCATCAAGACTCACTGGGACAACGAGGACGAGAAGAGGATCCATAGCTGCCCCCAGTGTAGGACGACGTTCAGGCTGAGGCCGGTGCTGCAGAAAAACACCATGCTGGCCGAGTTGGTGGAGGATCTGAGGACGAGTGGATTCCAGGCCGCCCCCGGCGATCACTGCCACGCCGGACCTGAAGACGTGACCTGCGATTTCTGCACCGGGACAAAACTGAAGGCTCTCAAGTCCTGCTTGGATTGTTTGGTCTCGTATTGTGAGGCCCACCTGCGGCCCCACTTCACTGTGGCTCCTCTGAGGAACCACAGGCTGACGGAGCCCACCGAAAAGCTCCAGGAGAACATCTGCTCCAGCCACGCCGAGGCGATAAAGATGTTCTGCCGCACGGACCAGCGCAGCGTCTGCTACCTCTGCACCGTGGACGAACACAAGGGCCACGACGTGGTGTCGGCGGCGGCGGAGCGCGGCGAGAGGCAGAGAGAGCTGGAGCTGAGGCGGCAGAGAATCCAGCAGGCCGTCCAGAGCAGAGAGAGAGAGGTGAAGGTGCTCGGGGAGGAGAAGGCGAACCTCGATCACTCGGCCGATGCGGCAGTGGCCCACAGCGAGGAGATCTTCGGCGAGCTGATCCGTCAGCTGCAGGAAACCAGCTCGGAGGTGAAGCGGCAGATCAGGTCCCGGCAGGCGACGGAGCTGGATCGAATCGAGGACCTTCAGGAGAGGCTGGCGCGGGAGATGGCCGAGCTGCAGGGGACTGACGCTGAGCTGGAGCATCTCTCGCACACGCTGGATCACAACCAGTTCCTGCGCGGCTACCTCTCGCTGTCCACTCTGCATGAGTCTGTGCTCTCATCCGCCGTCGGCATCCGTTCTCTGAGCTGCTTCGAGGACACGATGGCGGCGATGTCGCGGGTCAGAGGTGGACTACAGGACCTTCTGAGGGAGACGCAGAGAGACGTCTCGCCTGCAGCAACTCAAGTGGAGGTTTTACTGCCGCCCAAGACGAGAGCTGACCTCCTGAAGTACTCGGAGGAAATCACGATGGATGCAGTGACGGCAAATGGGCATCTGATATTGTCCGATGGAAACAGCAGAATCACGTACACGAAAGAAGAGTTGTTGTATTTCAATCACTCCGACAGATTCACCGAGTGGTTTCAGGTGCTGAGCGAGCAGAGTCTGACCGGGCGTTGTTACTGGGAGGTGGAGAGGATGGGGCGAGTGCGAGTGGCGGTGGCGTACAGGACCATCCGCAGAGCCGGGTGGACGGACGAAAGTAAATTTGGATACAATGAACAGTCCTGGATGTTGGATTGCACGGGGAAGAGTTACAAATTTTACCACAACAAAACTCTCACCCCGGTGCCAGGACCTCAGTCGTCCAGGATTGGGGTGTACCTGGATCACGGCGCCGGTGTCCTGTCCTTCTACAGCGTCGCAGACACCGCGACCCTCCTGCACACGGTCCACACCTCCTTCACTCAGCCTCTCCACGCCGGAGTCTGTTTCTGGAATTCCGGGCTCATGGCCGAGTTCTGTCAACTCAGATGAGACTTGAGTCATTTAAAAGGAGTAGCGATGGACATTCTGTGTCTCAGCTGTCAATCAAACATCACAGCTGTCACCAACATCCTCCCGTGGGTGGACGGAGGAGTTTGGAAAATGTTTCTACGTGAAAATACCAACATGTCTGTCCTCTAAATGTACTCTATTGAATTGTTTGTTTTAAAGGTCCAGTGTGTAAGATTTGGTGAAGACACTGGTGAAGTTGTTGTGAAACATGTTGTATCCATCACCTCATCCTTCCCTTTTGAGCATGAAGGAGAACCTATGGTAGCCCTCAGTGATGATTAAAGCTCAGAGGGTGTTTGGTATGTCCACTCTGGGCTACGATAAACATATGGCGACCGCCACAGAGAGGACCTGCTCCTGCTGAGAATATACATTAAAGGACTTATTTTAGGGTAATGTAAACAGTAAGTCATACAGTCAGGTGATGATACATTATCTACAGACAGAAGAAAAAAATTTACTGACCAAAATCTTACACACTGCACCTTTAAAGGAGAACCGGGGACATGAAGAAAAAGTTGCCAAATGCACCTTTTAATGTATTAGTTGTCCATAACATGAGTCATAGAGTTCCAGTGCATACGTTTTAGGTGAAACTCCACTTCTATTGGCAGAAATTGAATTTCGAATAATTCCACTGACAATAATTTCGCTTGTAGATAGTTTGTAAGAACCTCAATGTCTTAATTGTTGCAGAATGAGCCTTAGATATTAACAACAGGCCAGAATGTTGCACTACCATGTGAAGTCACCTGACATTCCTTTATCTCAGATATTGTGTTGTCACAAATAAATGTATTATGTTGACTGCTTTTAAATCAAAGTAGAAATAAAATTATTTTGATGGATTACAAACTTTATCGATTATTATCAATGAGCTGGTTGTTTGAAACATACTATATCTTAAGGTGGATGGAGAGGCAGGGATTTGAACCCATGGCCTCAGGCAATCAAGGAGCAGGCTCTACGACTGAGCTATGCACCCGACCCTGTTTGAAGGCAGGTGACTTTGTCATGGGTGAACGGTTTGATGCAGTCTCTGGTTTCGTGTTTGCAGTTGGGCTGAGAAGCGAATGCAGTGGAAGTTCCAGAAGACCCGGCAGACGTGGCTCTTGCAGCACATGTTCCACTCTGACAAGGTCAGAACAAACCCTGTGTGATGGTTTGTTTGTTAAAAACTTCATTCATACCAAAACTATTCATTTGGTACCTTATAGTGGATAGCACAGTTTGTTTACATGTTTGTATGTGCACGGGTATGTAGGTATGTGTTTATAGATATAAAAATACTCGATACCTCGCTTGTATTTCTTTCTATAATATGTAAATCTCAAAATTCCTCTTGCCCAGATCCCAGATGAGAGCTTCTCTGTGTTGCTGGAGTATCTGGAGGGGCTGCGAGGAGGAGCCAGGGACACTACAGTACAGAAGGCCCTGGCCGTGGTCGAGGAGTCAGGAGCAGCGCCGGAGGACGAGACTGTCCAGCAGAGGGCGCACAGAGCCAGAGAAGTTATACAGCTACTCTCCTGACTCACCACCCTCTCACATACACCACACTAAAGACTGAAGTTTGTTCATGGGTAGACTGGATGATAAAACTGATGCTTTATTTGTAGAGTTTTCTTTTTTTAAATAATCTTTTCGGGGATCTAGGAAACATTTTAGATTTAATCAGAAGTATTACTTGAATTTCAATAGATCCCATGAGTTCAGTTTAATAACGCCAAGAGTATGTTTATACCCTGGAGGACATGATCTAATGTCAGATAATGAGAATTTTGAAGATATTGTCCAGTTTGTCCACCAGAGATGATAAAACCTCAGCAGATGAAACCTCTGGAGTGAACGTCTCAGGAATGTTGATTGTTGAGACATGTTTGTGCACGTCGAGGAATCAGTCAGTGAAGACACTGATGTATTTCTTGCTCAGCTGAGGTGTAAACATGAGTATGTTTTGTTTTTTTATAAATGTCTTCTGACAAAATTCCATTACGATAGTTCAGGTTTTACACATTTCAGATTTGTACTTACCTGCTTATCTTTGATGTTTATGCAAATAACACAAATTAAACCTTGTACTTCAACGACCTGCATTAATCAGTCTGATTTTATATACTGCCTTTAATACACAATCTGTAGAAATATCACATCGTCTAGCAGACGAAATACACATATGTGTAATACACCAATACCAGCTATTTCTGATAATGTTGGACTAGTGCATTTTGAATCCTGTGTACTTATATTTCAAATAGTGTTTTTGACTTGCCACAATGTAACTTGATACATACAGACTAAGTATTAAGTGTTCACCATTAAAGGAGCTTTAGGTAACTTAAAAAAAATTGTTAGTTATAGCGACACCTGTGGCAGTGAAGTGACCCGTTTAACTCAGGGATGGTTGAGTGTGTGGGTGGGTCTACATTTCTGAGACGCCCCTAGCAGAGCCAGACTTCACACTTCAAACTATGGCTGAGAGGCATCAACATTAATTTGGGAAGTGTCCAATGTTTTAATAATAATAATATTCTGAAAGTCTCTGGGTAAAAATCCTGCGGGTGCTCCTGTTGGTTTTCACAGCATATCGATGAGGCCTGTGTCTCCTCTGAGGTATCGATCCTTCGGTGTTCCAGTCGCCATACTTTCTACCTGATCTGTAGAGACATAGACAGCAAGAGATATCACACACAGTGCTATGTAACACAAATGAGTGAAGACTGTGAACTGCAGTGGAGGTAACACACTTGGCCTTGCTTCCAAGGGAATGTTGTGTTGAGTGAGAAGAGCACGAAGTCTCTTGATCTCTTCTCTCTGTTTTTCAAAGTCCTGCGCAAAAATATGTTGAGACAACATAAGAACAACTCTCTGACATATAATGGGTAGTATTGTTACATTACTGTTATTATGTGAGTGTTCAATTGTCTGTACAAGTACCACATACCTCAGTACATTTCTGTAAAGAACTGTGTGTCGAAGCTTCTGTCGGTTTGACCTTCACTTTCTGACTCTTGTAAAGTCCAGCGTCTTCAAAAATGTCCCTCAGAAGATTGTTATAACCCTGTAAATGTACATATTACAATTACATACAAGACCATTTCATACAGAGCTCAAACTGGGGAGAATTCAACAAGTTGATTAACATCTGCTGATGTTTTATGGAAAGTAAGCATGTGACTGTCTAGATTTTTTTTAGAATAACTGGGCTTTTTGGTTTCTTTTTGTGGCATTTTGCCTTTATGCAGCACATATACACATATAATGTGGGGGAGACATGAAACAAAGAGAGCAACTCCTGGTTTTTGTAGTAGTAGATGAATTTCAATAGGTCTGTCGGTAACTGTCAGTGACCC
The DNA here is from genome assembly GCA_016785325.1 of Chascanopsetta lugubris. Taxonomy (NCBI): domain Eukaryota; kingdom Metazoa; phylum Chordata; class Actinopteri; order Pleuronectiformes; family Bothidae; genus Chascanopsetta; species Chascanopsetta lugubris. Next base: position 115,489 of record JAFBJT010105738.1, read on the forward strand.
ATGTTGTTGACACAGTGCTCCTCACCTGCTCAGTAATAAGTCCTTCATATCGAGCCTGCTCAGCTTCATCCCATTCCTCCTGCAGTTTCTCACTCAGAGTTGGATACACTTGAAAGGCATGAAAAAGATATTTTGGGGGGGAAAAATCACTTTTAATCATTGGCTGACTTTGCTGATTTGTTCTGTTGGACCTATTCTTTTGTCTTACCTAAAAGAGAGTGTGGATGGCAAGCGAGTGGGGTCTCAAAGGTCAGTGAGTAAACACAAGTATTGGGCTCTGAGACTTGGGCAAGTTTGCTACTGGCACCGCAGACGAACACAACCTAAAACATGACAAAGTGTTGTTGATTCAATCAGTACGATGAGTGTGAGTCGATGAGTCGGCTACCAGAAGTGACAGTTCAATTGTATGAAACTGAATGACATGAAATATTAACTGATGTCATTCATTATCATCCAAACTGTTGTTTGATTGGTCCGAAATTGGAAGTGGGAGCTCATCAAGTCTGTTGTTTGACCTCTTGGATATGTTTACATCTCTGAACCACACAAACCTTTGTCTCTCTGTTTCTGGTTCCACATGTGTCCCCCTCTCTCATCCACATTCCTGAGAAAGTGTTGTTTGCTATTTCCCACTCATGCCAGATCCTGTGAGGAGCAAAAAATAAAATAAACAAATTGAAACCCACTGCTCATAACCTATCATTTATTCAGGGTTTAACTCGAGCTAGACGAAACAGAAATGGTATCAATCATCACCTCCACATATGAACACATTGTTCTGTTCTTTAAAAAAAAAAAGAAAGAAATGGAACTAGAAATGGATCAGCGCTCATAGGGTCACCCAACACAAAAGATGTTAGTACCACGTTGAAAAATGGTATTGGATCTTGAATGGCATCATCTTACCCCAGTATCCCACTGTAGGCATTCCACCTGAAGGACTGCTCATGCTGGGTGACATTATGAAAGGGACAGAATTCATATTTATATCTGTAAAGACAAGAGGACATATTGGTTTATTGAAACGATCAGACGAAGAAAATCCAAAACAGGAAGAGGAAATGACGGCATCAGATGACAGGCAAACATACTCACGTTGACTCTGTGAGACTGAAGCACTTTCCAGCGAGCTGATACAGATGCTCTGGGCCTAGAGAATAAAAAAATTAAAGGTGGAGTGTGTAAGATTTTGTGAAATTGAGTTCTGAAGTTGAAACTGACCTCTCTTTCAAATCATGAAGAACCTTAAATAGTATTTGTTTGACATCTAAAGGTGAAGCCGCAGAGGTAAACTGGCTGAATATCCTCTCTTTGTGTGTGGAATAATCCATAGTTGCCCTCAAGATCCATATTCAATAGTACATTTGGGTGGCTTGTTGTGGGATTATAAAAACAAATCTTACAGACAGGACCTTTAAATGTTGAAATGTAATGAATTTTCCAGTTATTAATGAAACTGTTTACCAGACACTGGGGACGGGTTAGCTTTGGGTTGGAGTCTGCTTCCCTGGGCCAGAAAATGATTGTTTAAGCTGAAAACAGACAAACAGAAACTCATTCAGAAATGAACTGATGGCAACAACACAGACACTGTAATTCACACGACCTCTCTTCAGCGTACCCAAATGTGTTTGGCTCCTCAACTATTTTCATTTTACCTGCGAAGCCATAGTTCACTGTGGGGAGGAGACACACTCAGTTTAATGAAAACAGCTGCAGACAGGCAGAGTTTGACACACCTGGAGTAGTAATATAGTAAGAAAGCGAACTTTATTCAGCGAAAAATAAAAGTACTCACCTAAGAGAGATGAGAGGATCGTACACAGCTTTATTAAATTGTATATTCCGTTGTGTAAATAGTGCATGGCTGATTTCTAATGTCTGAAAGGTCCCATAGGCTTATTTTCTCGCTGCACTTCCTGCTTTGTTTGCTGTACGGCACGTGACAGGTCACGTTGATGGTCTGAGCATGCGCTGTTGGGCTTGTTGGGTTCCAGCGTGCACTCAACGACACGAGCTGACGTAAACAACTAAACTGGAGTAATAACGCGAAAAGAAGTTGTATGTGATAAACGAAGTCTGGAGATAGACGTGTTGTGATTTCTAGGATTTTGTTAAACGTGCATATTACGTTTGACTACGAAATCTTTACTTTTTTGCGTGTTTGTCTAAGATACGTGGGTGCTGGAGCTAGCAAGCTAATGTCAAAAATAGCAGCTAGTTAGCCTGAATTTCACATTAGCTGCCAACTGTGTCCAACATGGGACGGAAGAAACAAGGCAAGTTTATTCGGCCCGACTACAAGGGCAAAGACAAGCGACACAAAATGAAAGGAAAGTCATTAGAGACCTTCACAGAAGAAATGCACACTGCGTTTGAAGGTAAGGGTGCACTGATTGTTTATATGTGCTTCCTTACTGGCTCTTAATGTAAATGTATGTTACTGTACAAAAGTTCCTTCAGTGGAGCATTGACATTCATGGGACTTGATGTGGAAATAAAGATGTTATTATAATGATGTATTGTTTGAATCTATGCTAGCCCATTTAAAGGTCATTTGTGTAAGATTAAAGGTCTTACACACTGCACCTTTAAAGGGAAATCATTTATATTTATATAGGCAGATGTGGAAAGTAAAAGTATTACACTGATGTTTAGGAGTGAATAATCTCCTGGATGTGCAGATTGTTGTTTTCATTGCATTCATATGAGCCCTTTATATTTATATTTACATCAAAAGTGGGTCCACTCTATAGAGGCCACCATGTTGTATCCCCATATTTTTACAAAAGCCAAGAATGGACAAACTGAACACCCTTATACACCCTATTACATGCTACACTCAGTCATAAATGTATTTTTCGTGGAATTTTCATGTATGAATAAATAATGGCCATTCATGCTCATTATAAATATACTTAAGTCAAACACTCTGTCAATGTCTGTTTTTGTGATATACTGTAAATGAAGTTATTTGTGGTTGAATTAGTTTGTCGTCCCTCACTTCATTGTAATTTATTCATGTCCTCTATCATTGTCCTATTTTACCAGCAAGTCTTCATTTGGAGGAAGGAGCAGAAGCTCCTCAGGTGAAGCTTCCATGTCCACTCGCCATGTGGGAGTTGGGTCACTGTGATCCTGAACGTTGCACTGGCAGGAAGTTGGTACGCAAAGGGTTCGTACACAACCTGCGCCTCAACCAAAGATTCAATGGACTCATACTAAGTCCAATGGGCACGAGATATGTTACGCCAGCAGACAGGTGAGTTGAGTCTCCTATTTGGGCCTGCAAGTCAAGAATGTTTACATTTAGAAATTCTTCGTGTTTGTACTGATTATTGGTTTTTATTGACAACAAATTGCAATAGCTTGTCTTCACTGTCTCTATGAAGTATGATACAAAACAATTTGTAAATAATGTATTTAAGTAATGTATTTTTGTATGATCTCCACATTAGTAAAGGAATATAGTGTAGTTTTTCATATTAAAGGAGAAATGCTGTCCTGTATGCACAGAGAGATTGTGGCTCAGCATGGGTTAGCAGTGATCGACTGCTCCTGGGCCAAACTGGATGAGACTCCATTCAACAAGATGGTCGGAACTCATCCCAGGTTACTGCCGTACCTCGTAGCTGCAAACCCTGTCAACTACGGAAAGCCCTGCAAGTTATCTTGTGTGGAGGCTTTTGCTGCCACTTTCAGCATAGTAGGTAAGGCTCAGTTAGGACTTGCGTATTTTATGCATATTTTTTTACAACAGTTTTGTTTTCTATCAAGTAATTAATCTGATGTCACAGGTTTTGGAGAACTGGCAGTAATATTGTTGAAGAAATTCAAGTGGGGGACAGTGTTTCTGGAGCTGAATAAAGTTCTACTGGAGCGCTACGCTGCCTGCCAGTCAGAGGCGGAGCTTCTCTCTGTGGAAAAGGAGTATCTCACATCCAAGCCAGAGGAGGACGACTTTGGTAATTCAGGAATAAATATGATGATTTCCCTGCATCTTAATGTAGTGGTGGTGTTTTTTTTTTTTACCTTAGTATTTTTTTTATCCAATATTTATTATTTTTGGGTATATGATTAGTCCAAAACAAATAGCTGTTGTGAGCTGTAATATCTGAGCCAGAATTCTATAAACATCCATTATGTTTCCTCCACTTGTCATAATCAGAAGTATTAAGCTTTTATGCTGCAAGTCTTCCATCTGATTTACTCAGTGATTTTTTTTTTCCAAATTTCAAACCATATAATATAAGTGGGCAGCAACTTACAATTCTAGAACAATGTTTTTGGTTTGCTGCATATCTGAAAATCTGAACCATACAGATGGTTGCATGCTGTTTCTTAATACTGAAGCCATTTCTCTTCCTAACAAATGTAATTGACCTTTCTTGTTTGCAGATCCTTTTGATGTTAACTCAGGAGTAGAGTGCAGGAATCTCAACAGACCTCCATGGTAAGCATTCGGTATTTCTACTGATGTTGGCATCAAATGTTTATTTTCTAATAGAGATGGGCCTCAATAATTACTACTGATCTTTTATAAGAGCTGAAAGTTGCTTTGTTTTTATATTACACAATTTGAATGTGACCAGAAAAGTAAGCCTG
>JAFBJT010105739.1:2201-4701 GCA_016785325.1 Chascanopsetta lugubris
GGGGGGGGGGGGGGGGGGGGGGGGGGGGGGGGGGGGGGGGGGGGGGGGGGGGGGGGGGGGGGGGGGGGGGGGGGGGGGGGGGGGCGGTCAGTCAATCTTTGTTGGATGGGGCACACTTCCTTTGTGCCGCCGGCCTCAGTGTCATTAACACTGAAGTGTGGGAAGCCTGGGACCACAGCAGCTCCCACGTCCCACACCAGGCAGGAAGGGAGCGTGTGACCGAGACGTGGCCAGCAGCAGCCAGCTGTGTGTGTGTGTGTGTGTGGAGGGGGGGGGGGGGGGGGGGGGGGGGGGGGACGGAGGGGGGGGGGGGGGGGGGGGGGGGGGGGAGTGTGTGTGCACGTGGGAGGGAAAGTGAGCGGGAGTGTGGCTGCCTGTATGAGTGTGTGGGGGATTGGCCTGATGTGTGAACATGTGCTGGGAGTGTGGAGGCTGTTTACAGTTGTTCACCAACACCTCAGCACATTATAGTCCTGTAGCATCACACCTCAGTGGACACACTCCACTTCAAACACCCACACACTGCGTTGGCCGCTGTGGCCGTTTCAATCTCTACGTGTTCAAAGGCCAATGTGACTTCATTTTTTCCATTCAGACTCAAAAGCTGTGTAATTTGTCCATTCCAGGCAACTGTACAAACATGGTTGGTGCATCATGGCGGCCTCCATAGAGAGGGTCCATTCCTGATTTCAGTATAAAGAGCTCATTCACTCTCTATATCCATCACTTTGAAAGTCTGCTCAGCAGAATCCCTTGACTGCCCTCACTGCGCCTTGAACTGGTCCAGCGGTGGTTGTGACATGTATCGAAATATGTGCAAATGCAATTTTTCCAATAAGATGATCGGCATCAGTAAATGACTTGAACGCCTACGAGACAACGTGCATTGTTACAGTCGCATCGCTTCATTGAGGAGCGGCAGTGAGGAAAAGGGAAGTGAGCGTATGAATATAAGGAGGAGAAACGTACGTATGTGTATTCAAACAGAAATACGACAGCGGTGTAACGCGACGGTGTTGCCATGATGTCACGTTGCACAGGTGTGTCACCGCGGCCTCGTCGAGGGTTCTAACCGCCGGCACGCAGGCGGCTGATCAACCAACCACGTGACCTCCCCCGCACGTCGTCCCGCCAGAAAGCGTAGCACACGCACACGAACCGCCCGGTGGTGCAGGCGGCGCTGAGCTTCTCCTCCAGCGGCTCGGGTGAAGTCGGCCGTGTCAAAGTGGTGGAAGTGGCTGCGTGTTGCTCCTCTGTGAGGCCTCACCCTCTGTAACACCCACGTGTGCCTGGTGGCCCGGGCACTTTGTGCTCAATTACGTGGCGGCGGAGATGACATGAGACAGCGGTATGCCTCCCCCCCCCACCCCCACCCCCCCACCCCCCCTCTCTGGGGTCACCACTTTCCCATATCAACACAAGCATGCTGGGTCCCCCGCCCCCCCCCCCACCACACACACACACACACACACACTCCACCCCCCCCCCCTCACACACACACACACACCCGGGGGCTTTTTTCTCTCTCTCTCCCTCTCTCTCTCTCTCTTCACAGTCTATTCCTCCACCTGCTCCCCGGAGACACACTCATTGTCCCCACGGCTATAAACACTTCATTGAGCATGTGGCAGCCCTGCGTTCCTCAAAGCCCTTCCCAGCGCTCCCATTGGCTCAGGGACTGTGAGAAAGTCCAACAAGCCCAAGACCCACACATTCATATGGAGATTGGGGCGTATAAATACAGGGCGGCGGCAGAGGAGAGGGCAGCTCAGACTCGACCGGCTCTCCCGACCGAGCAGGATCCCTCTGACCGCGCAGCCATGGCTCCCACCCTTTACGGACACGCAGCTTATTCCAAGGACCAGCTGACTCCCACTCACAAGGTAAACAGCGTCTCCGACATCAAACCCTCTGTCTTCGTTTCACAATAAAAGAAACCCCAAAAAAAAATCCCAGAATATTCCGGTGGACTAAATGTCTTCTTGTTTTGTTTTTTTTCCCCCCTCCAGCTGAGAAAACCCATGGTGGAGAAACTGCGGCGAGACCGAATCAACACCAGCATCGAGCAGCTGAAGTCTCTGCTGGGCCCCGAGTTCCTCAGGCAGCAGCCCGACTCCAAGCAGGAGAAGGCTGACATCCTGGAGATGGCGGTGGCCTACCTGAGGTGCTGGCAGCAGCAGAAGCAGCAGCAGCAGCAGCAGCAGCAGCAGCCGCTCAGCTTGACCCCCGGCTCCGGCGACGGTTACTCCCGCTGCGTGCAGGAGGCCGTCAGCTTCCTCTCCCACTGCGACGTCCAGACGCAGGCCCACAGGCGGCTGCTCAGCCACTTCCAGGGTCTGCAGGCGTCCGGCAGGGGCGGCCTCAGCCCCGGCGGCCTCTCCCCACCCGGCTCTCCGCTCCACAAGGTCAGCCCGTGTAAGGCCGGCGTGGGCCCGGCCGGCGCCGGAGTGTGGAGGCCTTGGTAGGACGGAGAGAGAGAGAGAGAGAGAACTACGTCTGT
>JAFBJT010105739.1:9701-13685 GCA_016785325.1 Chascanopsetta lugubris
TCTGCGCCTCACTCTCCTTCTTTACGCTCGAACCTCGGAAACACTCCGACATGTGGAATCCTCAGATGACGGCTTGATAAAGCCTTAATTACCTGTTGCTTATCTTGGGAAACATTCCACGTACACACACACACACACACACACACACACACACACACACACACGCCCTGTGAATTATTGACCTGCTCTATTGTTGTGCTGGGAGTCCCACTGGTCAGAGTGTGGGAACCCCAGCCCTGCCTGAGCCACATGGCTTTGTTATGCTAATGGCCCAGTATAAAATGAGGAGCCGCCCCTGCAGCACACATCACTGCTCGCGCTACTGTCGCCCTCCGAGGAGAAGCAGCAGCACCAGCTCACCTGGCACAGACATGGCGCCCTGCACCACCAACTACTCCTCCCTGCACCACCTCGGCATCTCGGTGAAGGACAACATCAAGGTGAGAACCCGGCTGGAGGCGACTCGAATGCTTGATTTTTGTTTTATTTTTCCACAAGTATCCGTCCGCTCGTGTGCCACTTTGTGGATTTCTGTTCTGACCTGACTCTCTGCTCCTCCCCTCAGCTGAGAAAACCTGTGGTGGAGAAGATGCGGCGAGATCGCATCAACACCTGCATCGAGCAGCTCAAGGTCATCCTGGAGAAGGAGTTCCACAAGCAGGAGCCCAACTCCAAGCTGGAGAAGGCCGACATCTTGGAGATGACCGTGAGCTTCCTGAGGCAGCAGCTGCGGCCAGCGCTCTGTCAGAGCGACTACAGCCGAGGCTACTCCCACTGCTGGAGGGACTCCCTGCACTTCCTCTCAGCCGGAGCCAACACAGAGGCCTGTGTGGCCCCACTCAGGGGCCTCCGGCAGCAGCAGCAGCAGCAGCAGCAGCAGGAGCAGCTCCATCAGGTCCAGAGGGCCAGAAGTGTGTCCCCCGTCTGCTCCAGCATCAGATCCACCAAGCTGCAGGACAACAGCAGCAGTAGCAGCAGCGGCAGCAGCAGCAGCAGCAGCAGCAGGGGCCCCGTGTGGAGGCCCTGGTAGAGACTCACAGACACTGACACCTGAGGGGACATGTTGTCTCCCTCACTCTGTAGGAAATGTATTTCCAGCCTGCTCCTCCGAGGCGGGTTTCCTTTATTGTCTCATCACATTGATGGACAAGTAGTATCGAGCAAAATGTGCTGACTCGTTATTATTATTATTTTTTTTACAGGCTGTTTTTGATTCACATCTGTTTGCTTTCCCCCCCTCGTGTTTCAAAGCCGGAGGCGGAGTGACGATGGTTTTCTTGAATCTTGTGAAGTTACGGTTTACTCCAGTGGAGTTTGATCTGAGGACGGCCGCGCGTAAACACTCGCTGCGGTGTTTTACCGACGGCTCACGTTGAGAATATTTCTCTCCTGTCGCGAATGACCGATGCCAAATTTGATGGATGAGTGCGATGATGACGTGTGTGTTAGCTGTGAGAGAGTGGATGTCCTGATATGTTGCATGTTCAAATAGCTACGTTGCTATTACATCTTGGCTCTTAAAACTTGATTTGTTACATTTTGTATGACAATTATCAATAAAACGAAACAATCACTGAAACAAAAACACGAGCTGGCGACTGATCGTTATTTCAGAGGTGTTGCACCCATGTGAGTATCTTATGTGATGGACTCGTGTCTTTCGGACACTTTTCACAATGAACCCATGATGATGAGGCTTGAACATGTGATCCAGTCCCTTTTTGAAAGCACTTTCTAATTCACCAGATCCAAGTTTTCTTTCCAGAAACTCAGACCAAGTGTCTAATTCTACAAGATATGACCTCATAATGACCTTTGAGTGACTCAGTAGTTTGTCTTTTGGACACTCTGTATATCACTGAAAGCCACTGATGGGCGCATTTAAAGGTGTAGTGCGCAGGAAAACAATGTGCTGAATCATACCTGCCTCTTTTTTCTCATTTTATTGTTGTTTTGCTGCTTGATAACTGACAAATCCTGCAGATTGTATCTTTATATTCACTGGATCTGATGGATGGATGGATGGATGGATGGATGGATGGATGGATGGATAGATGAATGGATGGATGGATGGATGGATGGATGTTTGGGATGGATGGGTGGATTAATGGATGGATGGATTCAGGCCGTACACACTCACACCATTCATTCAAATCCACACATACGTGAGTCCCTGTGGACGTCCTCAGGCTAAAGTCAGCACCTGCATCGGTAAACAAACCACACTCACACACACACACACACACACACACACACACACACACACACACACACACACACACACACACACACACACACACACACACACACACACACACAGTGCTGCTGTTGGCTGTTGTTAGAGATGAAAAGACCTTTTGTGGTGCAGGGGTCAGAGCTATTGACCGCTGGATGTGTGAGTAGAATCCGAGCCGCGCTTTCCCACAGTCTGTCCATCCACTCACAGCTTAATACCTTCAGTCAACAGTCGAAGTGTGCCATGGGTGAACAGGCAGGGGTTTCATTGTCAGCACTCCAAACACCAGGCGGAGCTTTTAGCCCCTTTACCTCCCACACCGTTTGATCTGCCGCATTTTAGAAAATCACTATTCATCATCATCATTATCATCATCATCATCATTATCACATGCTGAACACGTGTGTTTTCTCTTAAGCTGCCTGCTTCACATCACACTCCTGTGGAAATAACACAACTCACTTCCCAGCTCACAGGACAGAAATAACTCATTGATAATTGTAATGTACTATGATAGAAAATACATTTCAACATGCGGTTTTGAGAGAGGCAACATATATTTGGAAATACACGTCATTATAATTGTGCCAATATGTGTTTATTCCTTCAAGCATATACTGTAAAATGAAAAGAATACACACCATATATCTTATTCTTCCTATCTATCAAACACTTACAATGTCTTGTCGTCTATCGGAGGTTTGTCTTTTTATATCTATAAAGATGAATTTAGAATTTTCCAGAAACATTCAGTCAGGACCAAACGGCCTTTGAACAAGAGCAATAATATTTTTAATGTTATTCATATAATTATCTATTTCCACTGACACTAATTCATGCATATGTGTTTTCTTCGGTGCATTATGATGTTGCTGTTGTTGTATAGTTTTTCTACATTTTCTTGATAAATTCTATCGCTAATTAAACATTTTTTTCAACTCATCCTCGACCAGTTTCTGGTCTGTGTTTGTAAATCAACATTTGAGCAAAGATACTTTGAATGTGAATCTGCAATAATCTAAATGTACGGTGATGAAATACGGAGTGGGCGTCTCCGCCCCGGTATCTAGTGAATGGACACTGTCAGTGCATTTGATCCTAAATACCAGCAATGCATTCAAGCGTGTGTGTAATTGTTCCCGGAGTGCACATCAGGTGTGGCCTGTGTTGCAGAGGTGTAACTGGAGTGTGTGATAAGCAGCTGCCTGTGATAACACACTGACAGCCCATCCTTCACACTCTGATTTATATCATGGGAACGGTTTTATCTCCGGCGCTCAGACCGGGGGATCGGCTTCACCTCCCAGTTATTGATGAGTGTCCCATTGTCACAGGTCCCAGTCGAAGGCCTTTGTCATGCTAATGTGTCCATAAAACGATGAGCGCCCCCTCCTGACACGGCCGCGCTGATGGCTGTCATCCAGGAGGAGCTGGTGCTCTGCTCAGACGCCACAGGGGGTTTAAAGGTGCATGTCCCGCATTTCTGTCCCAGTCGTGATGGATCATGGCCGTCGCACAGAGCATCTACGTGTGTGTGTGTGCGGCACCGCTCTCTAGTATGATTGAGGTGCAATTACACATGCTTTTGCTCAAAGACACTGCAGCACAGAGAATTGAGAGGACTTGAAATCTAATAGAATAGAATTGAATAGACTAGAACCATATTCAAACCCAAAGGGGAAGTTATGGTGTTGCAGGGTTTTGGAAATTGTGGTAAGACCATGATGATGATGACACTCATTTTATAC
>JAFBJT010105741.1:0-13053 GCA_016785325.1 Chascanopsetta lugubris
GAGGTACGAGTGCATGGATATTGGAACCAATAAGGTGGCTGGGTTGACAGGCAGATGAAGAGCAAAGGGAAATGATTGGGGGGGGGGGAATGTTTTTCTTTTAAAGGGGACATGGTGTGGTTTTCCTCACTTTTGGAGTTAAATAAACTGTTGTAGAGTAGAAGTATCACCAATGAGCGGGTCAAAGCCACATAAAATAACCTAAATGCATGTTTGAGAAATTTAACAAAAACGGTGGCAGCTTCAGCAGGAGCAGCAAAACCTGCGCTTTGCAACAAAAGGCAAATTGTGACATCACAAACAGAGGGTGGGCGTGTGCATCTGCACCAGAGGATGTCAATCAAACAGAGGCACTCCCCAACCTAACTATACAGCTCGAAAGGGCACGTGATCTTGCAATGCATTGTGGGCCGCTTGCGCCATTTTAGCAGGAAACAGGCTTCGTTTACATTGCTGAGTTCGACACGGTGCTGCAGAGACAGAGTGTTTGACGAGCTGCCGAACACACCCAAACAGTAAGTCTCCCTCCAATTCACCTATTGGGTGGGAGTGGCAGAGTTTATATTTATGTATCTTATATCTATAGTCATGTGCATGTGTTCGCATGTGTACGGTTTGGATGGTCCATTCTCGTATTCCGGGTCAGATTGCGGCTCGCACATATACGGACGTACTCTTGTGTTCACGTTTTGAACTTGGTTAGTTCTCCCTGCAATGTTTATGTTTTGCAGCGAACGCTGCCGGCTGAGAGCCGCCTGTGAGTTTGAAACTTGCTTGCTTAGAAGGCAGGACTATTTTTACAAGGGCTCGTTTGAAAAAACAAAAGCGTTTCTGAGACTATAAATATCGTTTATCATCATAATAGAGGCTAAAGAACAACTAGAAAGTCCCTTCAATGGGCACGATAGGTCCCCGTCAATAAAGGAGAGGAAATTGAGAGACAGAGAGGCAGGTATAGGTAATGGAGCCTGATCTGTATTTCAATGTCCTGGAGGACCGGTATGTGTCAAAGACATGGAGAGAGGCAGAGAGATGAGAGGGACTGAAGGACGGCAGGAGGGACGGAGGGTGGAGGACAGGGGGAGTTAAATGAGGAGGGAATGAGAGAGGGGGGAGATGAAAAGGAAAGTAGAGATAAGAAAATTGAGGGTGTGTGTGAGGAAGAAGAGGGGGCTGGGGATGAAGCAGCAGGCAGGTGGTGGTGCACTTGAGTGATCTATGGGGCAGATATGGGTCTTTAATTAAAACCTCCGTCAGTGTCACCCTCCACTGCTGTGATGGAGCAGATAGAGACGGACTGTTCTCTCATCAGATTCCACCAATCATTGTTGTCGAGACACAGTTTAAATTTGGTTTCTTATGTTACGCTGTCACGTTGTTGTTACTGCATCGTATCACTCGGACTGAAAATACACGCAGCCGGGTGGGAAATGTAAGTGACCGGTGAAGAGGAAATATCAGAGTAAACATAGTGTTTGTGCTTACATCAAATGCAAATGTCATTTTCAATAGCATGAATACAAAACAGCTATTTTAGGGGTGCAGTGTGTAATATTTGCTGACCTCTAGGTGAAGGTGCATGTTGTATCCCTGCCCTAACCCTTAGGAACAGTAGACTTCAGTTGTCATTAAAACTCTAAAGACGTTTAGTATGTCCACTTTTAGTACTGTAAAAACATGGCAGGCCCCATAGTGAGGACTCACTCCTCATGCGTTTTCATAAATGGATTTTTCTGAATTCAAATATGTGCCTATGTTTCCTCTGCACCTCCAAAACAAGCCTGGCTGCTTAAAGTCATGAGCACACAGAGACACCAATCTGCACACTGTTTTATTGCACATATTCCTGCTCTGGGTGTATTGTTGAATTTAAAGTTTATATCTCCACTTGTTATTCCTGCGTGAACTTCCCATCTTGTGTCATAGCTTCTTTTTTATTGTCTACTGATGGTGATTTTTCGTAAATATCAATTGTTGGATTAATTGTTGATAATTTGCTGTATGATGAAGTTGATAGTAATGAGCATTGTACTCATTCATCAGGAATCACTTCAAGGTGGAATATATATCCGTACATACATACATGATTTCTATCACAGCAGAGATGATACTCATACGGTCTTTTAGCCTGTTTTATTCATATTTATATCTATTTTATGATGCATGGGTATTATTGATTTATGCCTTTTTCTGTACAGCATTTTCGACCTTTGTGTTTGTTTTAAAGTGCTTTAAAAATAAAGCTGGATTGGATGAATAAGTGATGATTCAGTTCATGTCAACAGAGCTGTCCTCTTTGGGAGCATCAACATAATCGAAAAGTCGAATGTGCACATTTTGTATTCCAAATTTTCTTTCAAGTGGGCGGGGCCATTTGGCTCCACAGGGGCGGCCCAAAGTCATCCCCGGCACTGCATAATACTGACGATGAAATTTGGTACAAGTATGTATCGCCCTAAAACAATCAAAGTGGATCAAAGTGTCATTTTTGAACGTTTTCAGCGTTTTGTACACAATGGAATTTAACAAACTTGTCCTAGTTTGATTGTGTTTTTGTTGTTTTTATTTTGAATGCGATAAATGTCAGACATCTATTTTTTTGTTTCTCTGTGAAAATGTGATACAATTAATCCAAAATATGTATTTACACAAACATATAGTGTTTTCTTCCTTAGTATTCAAGCTCCAAATAACAAGTCTTGCTGTATGGGGGGTTCCACAACTATCATAATATTAACTTCACTCCCCCCACAGTCAGGAGGTTGGATACGTATAGAAAAGCTCAGTAGGTGGGAGGAGGCGAGGGCTGCTGACAGTGTTGTAGTTGGAGTGTAAGCATGTGGCTGTTGTTTTGGGGAGAGTAAACTGTGTGTGCTCAGTGTGCTCACTTTCTCTGTGTGTGCTCATCAGTGCTGCACGTGCGCCGTGGAGAACCCCAGCAACCTGCCATCTGCCCCCATTCTGTCACACCAGCAGTGAAACACACACACAGCAACACACACTCCTGCAACATCACCGATCCAAATCTGCGCTTATGTTAAAGGTGCAGTGTGCAAGAATTCGACCATTTTTGTCACTTTCAAAATATTACAAAACAATTACATGCTGACATTTTCAGGAATTTATAATCACTTAACTGTATTATTTTTTCCCCCCATTACCCTCAAATGAGTCCTTTAATACAATGAGGACGCCCGTATGTTCCAAGCACCTGGAGAAACCTGGAATGCCGCCCCCTTCTGGACTGATATGTGGACATAGTTGTTCTTCACCATGTAGGTAGTCATCCTTTTTGCCAGGACAAAAAATACGTACAATAATATTCAGTTTGAATATAAATAATTAAATATGCAGTTGGATTTCAAGTTCCATTTAAGGGGGCTGAACCAAATCAGTGACATAATTGAACAGTATTTCAATTCAATTCAATTCAGAACATTAAAAAAAGTAATGGAATAGTTACTTTCCCTGGTGACTAGTTATTTTTATATTGCAGACACTAAGTTACTTTTTAGGAGAAGTTACTTGTAACTATAACTAGTTACACTTTCAGATGTAACATCCACATCAGTGGTGAGAGATGCTTGATTTTGTCTTCTTATCGGTTTAAACCAGTCTGACCTGTCACCTCTAAACTCTGACGTCAATAACAATATTAGCCACTTTCTATATCATCATAAAATGTTATAAAGAAAAATAGGACATCTAATAAATATTTGCATATTTGCTTCTGTGCCATGAAAAATGGTGTATCATTTAATTGCAAGAACGAAATGGAAAAGGCACAGACTGCAAAATACTTTAACACACACACACGCACACACACACACACACACACACACACCATGCCTTAAAGCTTATTCATTAAACCACTGATGATGATGCTTTAATTAACATGCCATAAAGGAGACGTGTCCCTTTAGGCCACGCCCCCTCTGTCCTGTGATATTTCACTGTAGATCTGCTGTGTCGGGGGGCACAGTGTGGAGGCTGAAGCCAACATGAAGCCATGTCCTCATTCCACAGTGTGGAGCAGCTTCACACCCACACACACCTTCCACCTCCACACACACCCACATCCACCCTTGACGTGCATATGCAGGCTCACACTCAGTCCCGAGGAGGAGCAGGTTTTTTTGTTTTGATAGTTTCTTCAGAACACAGGATCATCCGAGAGGTGACACGGGTTGTTAGGGATTGTTCTTTGCAGTTCAGTCACAAAAAGCAGCATCTGTTCACCTCAGTATTTAGCTGCATTTCCAACAATGTTTCTTTTGTTTGAATACATTTTCTTACATAAATATGTATTCAAAAGGTGCAAACTAAATAGACGGAGAAAGCTACTATAATCCAGAAGATCAGAATTAATCTGAGAATTTTGTTGCCATGGATCGTAGACTATATAAAGAGGGACGTGTGGCGTCACCCGTTGGTTTCTGCCGAGTGCTTTTGATGCAAAATGTGGGCGGTTCACTCGTCGCCATCTTGTCAATGCCTAACAGAATTTGTTATAGATGAGTCGGATGATTTTCAAACCTTTCATGTTTCCTCTGTGGTTTTTAAAACAGATCTTTTGACAAAAAGATGGAGATGATCCCAGTATAAATATATAATTACCATTATAGCTTCATTCTAACTGTACAAAGCCTCTTTGATTGGTGACAGGGTTGAAGTCAGTACTCTTATTCTGTCACCGCACTTCACAACAACAGGAGAAAAACAACGCAAAAGCCTCTGATGCCTTTTTGAAGAAAATCTGTATCAGCAGAAAATAATATTCCCCGTTATTATAAATAAACATTTCAGTCAGGCTGACCTCATCAGGTGCTTCTAGTTGCATGATGTTACGTGATAAGGAAGATTTCGATAGTGAGATGTCCATCATCTTTGCGTCACTCACGAGGTTCACCTTCCTGAGAACACCACGCAAAGTGAAAGAGTCACATGCACAATATTCGGCGTAAACCGACATCATATCTGTACCAACGTGACTTCACCCGGGCAAACGTCGACTCTCGCCACAGACCGGTGGTTTGTTAATCCAATGAACCATCTTCTACACACAGGGATGATTTAGCATCATACTTTTCACTTGTGCTGCACACGGTCGTGGTCTCGAGTGTCTTCACCCATTGGACACAATCTCAGCGTAATATTAGGTGAAATAAACCTTTTGAAATATCCTGTGGTATTTATATTACATTTAAACGACCAAAATATGCAATTGGCCTTTGAGCATTGTGTCGCGGTCCTGGAACAGTACTTGTTGGCCTGTCCGTGTTTTTTGTCTTTGCGGTTGCCCGACCACCTGGCCCCGCCCCTCCATCAGCTGATTTTTTTTTTTTTCAACTGTGGGGAGCAGATAAAGCTGAGGGCTGCAAGATGGCCCCCCGCTCTCTCTCCTGGAAGGCTGCTGCTCTCGGCCTTCAACTGGATTTTCTTTTGATCGAACGGTAGCGTTCCATCCAGCCTTGTGTTCTCTTAGTCTTTGTGTAGCTTGATTTGTTTAACTTGTGTTGATTGCGCGTGTCTTCAATAAATATAGAATTGAACTTAACAGCTGCGGTGGACATTTTTAGGGATCACTATTATTTTATTTGTGCGTATTCCTTTTTAGCTTGTTAATGTGTAGTATTTATAATAGTCCTGTTCCCAGGTGATATATCCCCTTATCTGTGTGAGAGTCTCCCTTTGGGGAGAATCTGGTGAAACTCCCCTCCTCTCAGGTCACAGATGGTTGACCCCTGCAGGGACGGAGACAATAGAGTGGTCTGCACCTGTTGACTGAGCAAGATGTCAAATCACCTTTTCTTGACAACTGATTTGTTTATTGCCTGAGTGGGAAACTTTTTGCTTTTGCTGAGACCCTGAGAGAGGGAGGGTAAATAGGGACTGGAACCTATGTTCGAGGCGGCATTTACTCAAACCATTTTTTGCCTTGTGGTTTCCTCAGGTTTCCACCAGTGATCCCGTCCTCAGATTCATTGTATGTAAACAAAACAACACGAGAGACGCATTGCGATCTAAAAACCGGTAGGTTCCGTGAGTTGTTGTGATGCTTCAAGCTTCAGAAACTCTGGATCCCTTGACGACCCCGCACCTCTGGGGCTTCAGTCGCTGAACCAAAAGAGAGCAGAGCTTCAGACTTGACTTCCTCTTATTCGAATCCCATATAGTTTTAGGACTCCACTGATCTGTGTCATCACATCCCAGAGTTATCACACGTTCAGTCATAAAATAGAACGGCAGTGAAGGTGAAAGTTAAGACCTTAAACTGAGCAGGGAAATTAAGACGGCTCCCTGACGGCCTGACTTTATTTCAGAATTTCATTACCTCACCGAGGAAACGCCCAGAGGTCAAACATGGTTCATCTGACTCCACGCCTGTCAGTGATGGTGGAGATTCTATCACACGCAGATCTATGGAGTGAACTATCTCACATTAGTTGCTTTGTTTCGAAAAAAAGAAAGTAAAGGTTTGATAAGTGTGTTATTTTCATCTATCTGCCCGGCGGAGGGTTCAGCTCTGAAACACTAACAAACAAACCGTTTCAACTGTCACGTTTCAAACAGTTCTGCTCAAATGAGCTCATCAGGAGCAGCTGCACTTCTGTTTTATTCTTTACACTGTGCTACTTCTCGGATTCACTCTGGGGAAAATGACGGCAAAGCGACTTCGAGACAAAGCCGGCGTTTATCGGAATTCTCTCCTAGAGGCTTTTATTTGAAGACGCTCCCTTTGTGCATCGGACATATCCAATTCAATAAAGCTCAACAAAAGCTGTAACTGTGCTCACTGTGATAGTTCTTCCCCCACCTCTTGACAACGTTGCCATCTTTTTATTAAAAGAGCAAGAGGCTCTGCGATTGTGTTTCATCTATTCTGTGTTCACTTGTTTTTCATATTTAAATCAAATGACATGAAGAAAAATCACCATAAGGCAAGAAATGCTGATCAGTCATTCTCAATAACAACAAGGAGAGAGAGGAGAGCAAAGTGTTTATACTTTGTTATATCAAGACCTGTCCTTCGATGAAATGATTGAAAACATATTATTGGCTATTCATGTATTTATGAATTATCTATATGATCTTCATTTCAGTAACAATTCCTCCTGACACCATCTTATCAAGAAACTCAGGTGGATGGGGACTGGGAATGTGTCTGAAGGTGGAGGTGAAGAGGACAAAAGGGAGGAGGAGGAAGAGGAGGAGAAGGAGGAGGAGTCTGTGGAGGAACTTATTTGCGTGTCCCCTCGTGGTGAATGACAGAGGGAATATCACTCGTGTCACTTCCCTGTGGCCCTGGTGGAGAAAAGTGGGCTAATCCCAACACTGTGGGAGGGAGAGAGGCACAAAGCCACAGCTCTGTGATGTCACACACTTTAAAGACAATCACGCTGGATATCAAAATAGAAACAGATTCATATGCTCTCTCTTTGACGTGCTGAGGATTCCGCTTCCCCTCTGAGAGACGGAGACAGAACAAGCTGCTCCGAACGGTTCCGCGAGGAACTGGAAGAACGCGCCAGATAATCACAAATCAGCCGAAGTTGCTGAAAAGTCGAAACTTTCAAACTCTCCACTTAAGAGACCTCTCTGCATTTAAAGGCAGAGGCGCCCGCTCAGTTCACATCCCACTTCGGAAACCGCGCGACTGTCGATTCTCTGTGACGATGGAACGTGGGTTAATCCCAGAAGTGTGAGGAGTCAAATGGCACCGCGACACCGGTGAGGACACTGTCCTTCACACTGTCGATAAATCAAGGATGTCAGGAGTGACGGGGGGTTCGTGTGGCTCTAACTAACTCTTTTACCCCAGGGCCTGGTTAATACCACTCAGGTGAGTGTGAAAGGGCAGCTTCCACGTAACGTCAGGACAGTTAGGAAACCGTTTGGAAATGTCAAAATACTCTTTAGCATCAATGTGCACCTGTTCACGCTCCACTGGAGATGCACTGTGGGCTTTTCCTGCCGTCAGCTTCCTCCGCTTCGGCTGCAATGAGCTCGAATTCCACCGGGGCTCAACATGTTTGCGAGAGTTTGAGGAGTAAAACATATTCCAGTCTGTCAGAGCTGCGAAAGCAGCTGTTCTACACTGACATACAGAGTCCTGTCAGCCCCGCCCCCTCCGGCCTGGCTGTGTTCAAAAAGACATTGATAATCACGTAATCACCACAGGCCATGCTCTCCCTGTGACACTCATTCCAAAGGTCATGTGAAATGTCAATAGGGAGCAGCTTCAGGCCATGGTCGCCTTTTTTTTTTATTTTTTTTTTTTTATCTTTCAACCTTTTTGCAATATTTGGGTATTTGCAGCATTGGTGTAATTTATGCTAATCACATTTCCCCATGTTTTGACCATTGTTCAAAGTTCATGTCACACCGATGGAATTTGATTCAAAGAAAGGTCACTTTAAAAAAAAAAAAGAAGAAAAGTCAGAAAGTCAATTATTTTAAACAAAGACACATTTAAACTTAGTGAGGAAATGTTCATCGATTAAGGTCAATTCAGTCTGCAGGTCATTCAGTCTCTTTGTTAACTCCACAATCGGATTAGCTGCACCCGATGTCACAATCACGCACTAAAGTCACTTCACCTCCACCGGTGTTCAAAAATAAATCACTCCCTTCCTTATGAGAAGGAACCAGTGTTCAACCGCCTCTCCTCTGTACTATGTACAGTTCTATCTGTGCATATTCAGTGCACAAAAAAGTATCTTATTCTATTTATACAACCTTTTTAAAAAAAAATATTCCTTTACTTTGTATGTCTTTGTCTTTTTTCCTCGCCTGTGCTGATACTGTACTATTGCAAATGTCCCCACTGTGGGAGGAATACAGGTTTATCTAATCTAATGATCCGAACAGGCAGTGACTCAAACATAATAATTCCCTTTACCAGGAATACAGATGGTATGACGTTTCTTTGTTTGACTAAATCCAGTAGAAGAGCTGCTAATTACAGGTAGGGAACACGCATGAAGCATAACTGGATCAAACTCTGACTTGAGTGATTATTCAGTCACCTTGGTGCATCAAGATGTATTAAAGGTACATTTGCACACAATGTCTCATGAGCCCTGGCCCTCATTTCACTTCAGCACACGACACATTTACTGTATGTATATAAAAAAACAAGAAAAAAACTTAAACCTAACCTGGCACTCTGACAAAGAAGTGGAGTGTTCAAAATCGTATTCTTAAAGAAGGGATTTCTATTTTTCTACTCTTTTAGAGTAATACAGTGTTTTTAGTCTGAAAATATGCAGATATTTTTTGTTTTTTCATATTTAAATCAAAATGTTCTAAACAAGCTTTTTAAAAATCCAAACTTCATTCCTTCAGCTGAACGTTGGATTTGCCCCAGTTTCCATAAGATGAATCAAACATGCATTTCGATGGATTGTGAATGTTTGACCATGTTATTCACTATATTCCCACAGTAAAACAGTTGAAAAGTGAGGAAAGGCGCAATGATTTCACAATTGTTTGGTTTGAACTAATAACAAACAGAATCTCATTATCAGGATGTGTTATTAGGTCAAATCTTCTTCAAATCTCGAAGAATAGGTCACAGAGAGGAAAATGAATTTAAGTGCACATTTAGGGACAGTGAGAGACTAAATAGTGAAAACAATGAACACTAATAATAACAGTAATGATGATGCCAGCATCAGAGGCCTGTGGTGGCGCTCATTTGCAAACGGTGGAATACGGTGCCGCGCAGCCCCCATGGGTGCATGCTCAGCAGATCTGCTCGAAATAGAATAAAAAGGTCTAAATAATGCATTTACTTTAATAGGAAAAAAAAAAAATAAAAGATGATATTCTTGATCATCAAAACGGGGCTAATCCCATCAGCTGAGGCCTCGCAGTTCGTCTTCAAAAGATGTAAAGACGTCAATACCATCATACTGTGACAGCATCGAACCGCCGAGACGCGGAGCGCTGACTTAATGGAAAACAAATGAATCGGCAGCCGGGAGAAGCTTCGGAGAGAGAGGGTGAACATTTCTCTGCATCGTCTGGGGAGTGTCGCAACAGCTGGGTAATGGAAAGTGGGCTAATCTCATCGGGCGGAGGTTTGACTGAAAACTTGCAGTTCTGAGGCAATGTCTCTCTCTCTCTGTCTCTCTCTCTGTCTCTCTCTCTCTCTGTCTCTCTCTCTCTGTCTCTCTCTCTCTCTGTCTCTCTCTCTCTATCTATTTGAGTCGCGTTGCCGCTGCAGTCGTCGTCCGAGGCCTTCGCCTGACGAGAGAGCAAATGTATCAGCAGAGTCTGACCACGGCATTTCCACCTGTACTAATCGGAAACGGGTTATTTGTAAACAATGTGTATAACCTGTTGATGTCGAAGTAATTACTTTTCGCACAACAAGACTTTCCTATTATGCACCGCCCCTGGTAAAGTAACCATTTGCAGCGGCGCAGCGGGTGGGCTCTGCAGAATTGGTTGGCAAACATGGCTGACCTTTCTGAGTTCCCTCTCTCTGTGGGGAAACATGAAATCAAAACGTGTCCGATTCGACAGGGGGGGGGGGGGGGATGGGTTTGCCTCGTCGAGCCTCTCGGGGGGGGGGGGGGGGGGGGGATGGGTTTGCCTCGTCGAGCCTCTCGCTTCGCTCTGCGTGCCCCCCGGGGGTGCTCATCGCAGCTCTGTGCTCGGGCCTCGATCCCTCTGCTCGGTGAAAGTGGTGGTCCTCGGTCCGGCGTGACTGGAAGGGGGAGTCAGATTCCAAAGTTCATCGTCAAACACGCAGGGCCCCTCAAGCGCACTCACGCTGCCTCCTGTCAGGGTGGGTGGCACTGATCTGCGTGGGCACGGGAGGGTGTTCGCGGAGCCCACCATCTTGCAGAGGAGGGGCCTGAAGTTCAACCAGTGGCCATGTTGGAATGGAGACCACCAGAGCAGGAAGTCGACACGTGCCGACGGGAAAGTGCAGCCGGACCCTGCAGTCGGAAAGCGTTGAAAGCGGCGGTGATCACAAACAGCCCGGACCTGTCGCCTGCTCTTACGGAGCAACAGTGAGAGGCGCTCTGCATGTGAGTGAGTTGAAGTTCCATCAGGAGCATCGCAGCACGAACAACTCATCTGACAGACGCCGTGAGGGGACAAGGAGGAAGGCGCTGGACTCGTTATGTGGAGCTGTTGTCGAGGAGCCGACTCGTTGGTTAATTAGATCCGGACGGAATGATATGTGACAAGTGGAAAGAGTCATATCCTGCCCCTCCCCCACACAAGAAACTGTCTGTCAAATGCCAGGTACCTCTGTTAATCAATGGATAATGTAATTATACAAGTCCGATGTCATTATGTACGACGTGTGTGGATTTTTTTTCCAAAATAAAAGCCTTGCAATGTCAAATACATTTTGTCAACAGAAAGTTGAAGGGAAAGCTTTGACTTTGAAACATAGGAAGATGTAGGACACATGCGTGTGTGTTACGTGGTTGTTCATTAAAGGTGCAGTGTGTCGGACATTGTTTGTCACTTCTATGAGGTGATGGATACAACGTGCAACTTCACCTGTAGATGTCACCAAATCGTACACACTGCACCTGCAAGATAATTGAATCATTCACTATTGTTGGTATTTGCATGACATGCCCATGCTTTTATGAAGCTGAGAGGGATGTGCTCAAGGTTTTGATATATCTTGCAATAGAACGATAGATAGACAGATTCCATCCCCCCAAAAAACAAATAAACTGGACCAAATAATCTTAATTCACCCAGGCATAAAAAAATAAGACTCTGAAAACACTTGGCTGTGGATCAGAGGTCATAAAAAAACACGGTCTTTATAAACGGCCCAGTGATCTACTGCTCTATTTCTTCTTCCTGCTCCTCCCACCTCAAATCTGTCGGTGCTCCTGCTGTGCAGCCTGCAACTTGTTTAAGCTTCACTCCTCCACCTCTATGTCCCGCTGTCTGCCTCTGAGTCCACAATCCCACAGGAGAGAAGAAGCAGTTATTACACCGCAGAGTCACTTCCTGTGCGCGGTGCTCTCTGCCCCTCAATGACAAGATCAGCGAGGGTGGAACAGTTAATGTGCTTTCACGCGTTCTCATTAATAAGGATGTTAAGCCTCAACGTGATGAGATTCTTTACATGTTTGTTCATCGTAAGACTCAAAATGTCAAATCAAAAAAAGATAATAAAAGTCTTTTGGAAAAAAAAAAAAGGTTAGGGTTAATTTACCAAATTAAAACTAAACTCATTGAAATGTAATGACCTGCATTTAGTGGCATGTTGGCTTGTGACTAAAGAAAATATATTGAGTATAAGGTGTAAGTAAAATTACAGTGAACAAAAACAGAGTCAAATGTTTGAGAGAAAATTTCACCATTTTTTGGAAACAATTCATCTAATACTAAATCATACTTTGATGTCGAAGTAAATATTAAGTTCAACCCAACTGAAAAAAACAAGTTTAAAAAAAATATGCAATAACTCACTTGAGTGAATGTAGTGAAAGTTGTGCTTTGGCTTAATTATTATGTCAAGATTCATGGTTTCAATCACACTATAAACTCAATTTGAGAAAACAAATCAATTCAGCTGGAACAAATGACATCAATCTTTAAGTTTAATTTTGAAGTTGATCGAAAGTATCATTTTTTCAGTGTTATCTTCAAGTCATTTGACCTCTGATGACCTCTGAGCTCCTTTATTTGTGGGAATGCCGATTGATAAATGGGAAATCAACATTGTGTGTAGTTTGACTAAATACAAGGGGACATAAGCTCCTCCCCTTCTTCATTCTGGAGTCTGCTGTCCATATTTGACCTGTGGGACTCCAGATCACCCCCCTCCTCATTTGCTCCGCCCCCTCTTTGTCAGGATATATCAAAATGTCTTGAGTTTTGTGTTACACATATAAAAGCACAGAGCCTTCAAAGTCATGCTCTGACCTCTACCTCTGCTTCCACCTGTCACCTCCTCCTTCCTCCTGTGATTATCTTAAAACAGTAATGGGGCGCAGAGCCCCCCCCCCCCCCCCCCCCGCGTCCCCGGCATCCACTTTCTTTCTTGATCAGTCATTTTTT